>VDFB02172614.1:0-19704 GCA_007258455.2 Sequoia sempervirens
GAGTACAATTCACAATAATAGTCACCAAAGTTGATTGATGGCGTAGAAAAATTTCAAAGATTAGTGGTCTCCAAAAATGATCAATGGCCCATGAAAACTCAAACACGAACGGTTTCCTAAATGCAGCTATAACTCAAAAAAAATTAAGGTTCACGAAAGGGGATAGAAAATAAGCGTATAGAATTCATAACTTCATTGCAATGCACAATTGTAGTCACCAAAGTTGATCGACGGCCAACGAAAACTCATATACGAGTGGTTTCCTAAATGCGGATATAACTCAAGAAAAAATGAATGTTCGCGAAAGGCGATGGAAAACATATGTATAGAATGCACAACTACAGTGTAATCCACAATCATAGTCACTAAAGTTAATTAATGACCCACGAAAACTAAAAAATGAGCGGTTTCCTAAATGCGGCTACAAGTCAAGAAAAAATGAAAGTTCGCGAAAGGCAATAGAAAATACATGTATAGAATGCAGAACTACAGTGTAATCCACACCCATAGTCACCAAATTACATCGATGGCCCACGAAAACTCAAACTTCAACGGTTTATTAAATGCGGCTAGAACTCAACAAAAAATGAAGACTTGGAAAACATATGTATAGAATGCACAACTACAGTGTAATCCACAATCGTAGTCACCAAAATTGATTAATGGCCCACGAAAACTCAAACATGAGCGGTTTCCTAAGTGCAGCTATAAATCAACGAAAAAGAAGTTTCATAAAAGGTGATAGAAAATACGTGTATAGAATGCACAACTACACCGTAATTCACATAGTTGGGCATTCTATATGCGTATTTTCTATCACCTTTCGTGAACCTTCATTTTTTGCTGAGTTATAACCGCATTTAGGAAATTGCTTGTGTTTGAGTTTTCATGGCCCATCGATCAACTTTGGTGACTACGATTGTGGATTGCACTATAGTTATCCATTCTATATGCCTATTTTCTATCTCCTTTCGTGAACCTTCCTTTTTTGTTGAGTTATAGCCGCATTTAGGAAACCGCTTGTTTTCTAAAGAGACATGAATCGTTCATTTTTTGAGAAAATAAGTTCTTGACAAAGATTTTTTTGAAAAGTAGAAGTAGTAGAGGTAACAAAAACAATTTTTTTGAATCTTTTTATGAAAAATGGGATAAATGGGTTTTGTAGAGAAAGTCATTCTAAGTAAACTCAGATCGTCCTTTTGTTGAAGAACTATTATTTGACCAACCTGCAAGAACTGCTAAAAATTTGATTTCTACGAAACAGTTATTTTGGGAAAATAAAAAATGTTGGTTTTATACTCGTAAACTCAATAAACCCAGATCATCCGGTTTTTGAAAAAAAAAGTTGTTCTTGAAAAAGATAGATTTTTTTGAAAAGCAGAAGCACTGGAGGTTCAGAGGCAATTTTTTTGAATCTTTTAATGAAAAATCTGAGAAATGGGTTTGGTAGAGAATGTCGTTTTCAGTAGACCCAGATCGTCCTTTTTTCGAAAAACTAATATTTCAAGAACATGCAAGAAACCCTTAAAAATGGAATCTACGAAAGAATTTTTTTAGGGAAAATCGAAATATGGTTTTTATAGGTGGTTGTGTACTAAAGGGACCCATATTCTCCATTTTTTGAAAAACGAAGTTATTCTTGAAAATGATAGATTTTTTTGAAAAGTAAAAGCAATAGAAGCAACATAGCTAAATATTTTGAATCTTTTTAAGAAAAACCTAAGAAATGGGTTTTGTAGAGAATGTTGTTTTGAGTACACTTAGATCGTCATTTTTTCACCAACATGCAAGAACCCCTAAAAAATAGAATCTACAAAACATTTTGTTTTTGGAAAATCAAAAATATGGGTTTTATAGGTGTTAAATTATTACTTAAGATCTGAATCACGTTCGGTTTTGAAAAAAATAAATTGTTTTTTAGAAAAAGATAGATTTTTTGAAAAGTAGTAGTGGACGTAATAGAGGCAAATTTTTTGAATCTTTTTATGAAAAATTTGAAAATTTGGTTTTGTAGAAATTGTCGTTTTGAGTAGACCTGGATCGTCCTTTTTTTGAAAAATAAATAAATTCAACAATATGCAAGAATCCTTCGAAAATAGAATCTACGAAACAATCGTTTTTGGAAAATTGAAAATATCAGTTTTATAGGTGCTCGACAGCTAAAGAAACCCAGATCGTTCATTTTTTTATTAAAATAAGTTGATTTTGTAAAAGATAGATTTTTTTGAAAAGTAGAAAAAGTAGAGGTAACAAAGGAATTTTATTTTAATCTTTTAATGAAAAATATGAGAAATGGGTTTTGTACAGAATGTCCTTTTCAATAGACCCAAATTGGTCTCTTTTCAAAAAACTATTTTTTCACCAACATGCAAGAACCCCTAGAAAATAGAATCTACGAAACAATTCTTTTTGGGAAAATAGAAAATATGGGTGTGCTGAAGAGATTCAAATCATTTACTTTTTGAAAAAATAAGTTCTTCTTGAAAATTATAGATTTCTTTGAAAAGTAGTAGTATAAGTAATAGAGGCAATTTATTTGAATCTTTTTATGAAAAATCTGATAAATGGGTTTTCTAGAGAATATCGTTCTTAGTAGACCCTAATCGTCCTATTTTAAAAAAACTAATTTTTCACCAACATGCAAGAACCTCGTAAAAATAGACCCTCCTCAAAAATAGACGCTCTCGTGTGTTAAAGAGACCCCAAATTGTGTTTTTTCTGAAAGTAGTAGTACAGGTAACAAAGGCAATTTGTTTGAATCCTTTTATGAAAAATCTGAAAAATGGGTTTTGTAGAGAATGACCTTCTTAGTAAACCCAACTCATCCTTTTTCCGAAAAATAAATAAAAATTCACCAACATGCAAGAAGCCCCCAAAAATAGAATCTACGAAACAATTATTTTTGGCAAAATAAAAAATATGGGTTTTATAAGTGCTTGTGTGCTAAGAGGCCCAGATCATCCATTTTTTGAAATTATTTGTTCTTGAAAAAGATAGATTTGTTTTAAAGTACAAGCAGTAGAGGTAACAGAGGAAAAAAAATTCAATCTTTTTATGCAAAATCTGAAAAATGGGTTTGTAGAGAATGTCGATTTGAGTATACCCAGATCGTCATTTTTCCGAAAAACTATTTTTTCACCAACATGCAAGAACCCCTCAAAAATAGAATCTACGAAACAATTTTTGATGGGAAAATAAAAAACATGAGTTTCGTAGGTGCTTGTTCGCTGAAGAGATTCAGATCGCCCGTTATTTAAAAAAAAAAGTTGTTCTTAAAAAAGATAGATTTTTTTGAAAACTAGAAGTTGTAAAGGTAAGAGAGGCAAATCTTTTGAATCCTTTATGAAAAATTCGATAAATGAGTTTTTTAGAGAATGTCATTCTGAGTAGATTCAGATCGTCCTTTTTTCAAAAAACTATTTTTCTACCAACATGCAAGAACTCTTGAAAAATAGAATCGTTCTGAGTAGACCCAAATCGTCCTTTTTTTGAAAATCTATTTTTTCACTCAACAAAAAAAGAAGGCTCGCGAAAGGTAATACAAAATACATGTAAAAAATGGACAACTACAGTGCAATCCACAATCCTAGTCACTAAATTTTTTCAATGGCCTGAAAAAATTCAAACACGGGCGATTTCCTAAGTGCGGCTATAACTCAATGAAGAATGAAGATTTGCGAAATGTGATAGAAAATACACGTATAAAATGGACAACTACAGTGTAATCCACAAGCGTAGACACCAAGGTTGATCGATGGCCCATGAAAACTAAAACACGAGCGGTTTAATAAATGTGGCTATAACTCAATGAAAAATGAAGGTTCGCGAAAGGCGATAGAAAATATGTGTACAAAATGGACAACTATAGTACAATCCACTATTGTAGTAACAAAGTTAATTAATGGCCCATAGTTAACACAACAAAAAATAAAGGTTAGCAAAAGGCGATGAAAATACGCGTATAGAATGAACAACTATAGTGTAATCCACAAGTGTAGTCATAAAAGTTAATTAATGGCCCATAAACACTCAAACACAAGAGGTTTCCTAAATGCGGCTATAACTCAACAAAAATGAAGGCTCGCGAAAGGCAATAGAAAATACGCATACAAAATTAACAACAACAATGCAATCCACAATCGTAGTTAATCGATGGCCCATGAAAATTCAAACACAAGCGTTTTCCTAAATTTGGCTATGACCCAACAAAAAATGAACGTTCGTGAAAGGCGATTAAAAATATGCGTACAAAATGCACAACTATAGTACAATCCACAATCGTAGTCACCAAATCTGATCAATGGCCCGGGAAAATTCAAACACAAACGTTTTCTTAACTGTGCCTATAACTCAATAAAAAGAGAAGGATCGTGAAAGGCGATTAAAAATATGTGTACATAATGCACAACTATAGTGAAATCCACAATCGTAGTCACCAAAGTGGATCGATGGCCCACAAAAACTCAAACATGAGTGGTTTCCTAAATGCGGCTATAACTCAACAAAAAGTGGATCATTATACATGTATTTTCTATCCCTTTTCCCGAACCTTCATTTTTTTTTGAGTTATAGCCACATTTAGGAAACCGGTCAAGTTGTAGTTTTTATGGGCCATCGATCAACTTTGGTGACTACGCTTGTCAACACTATACTTGTGCACTCTATACTCGTATTTTCTATCGCCTTTTGTGAACCTTCATTTTTCGTTGATTTATACCCACACTTATGAAACCGCTCGTGTTTGAGTTGTTTTTGAAAAAAATAGACTTTTTTGAAAAGTAGAAGCAATGTACGTAACGAAGGAATTTTTTTTGAATCTTTTAATGAAACATATGATAAATGGGTTTTGTAGAGAATGTCGTTATGAGTAGACCCAGGTTGTCCCTTTTTCGAAAAACTAATTTTTCACCAACATGCAAGAGACCTAGATCATCCGTTTTTCAATAAAATAACCTCTTTTTGAAAGAGATAGATATTTTTGAAAAGTAGAAGTAGTAGAGGTAACAAAGGAACTTTTTTGAATCCTTTATAGATGTTCCCAAAAGGAAATAGAAAATCTGTATATAGAATGCACAACTATGGTGTAATCCACAAGCGTAGTCACCAAAGTTGATCGATCGCTCGCAAAAACTCAAATACGAGTAGTTTCCTAAATGCGGCTATAACTCAACAAAAAATTAAGGTTCACAAAAGGCAATAGAAAATATGCATACAAAATGGACAACTACAATGCAATCAATAATTGTAGTCACTAAAGTTGATCGATGGGTCAGGAAAAGTCAAACAACAGCGGTTTCCTAAGCGCAGCTATAACTGAAAAAAAATATCAAAGTTCGCGAAAGATGATAGAAAATAGGAGTATAAAATGCACAGCGATAGTGTAATCCACAATCGTAGTTACCAAAGTTGATTGATGGCCCACGAAATCTCAAACATGGGTGTTTTCCTAAATGTTTCTACAACTCAAAAAAAAATGAAGGTTCGTGAAACACGATTAAAAATAAGCGTGTAAAATGCACAACTACAATACAATCCACATTAGTAGTCACCAAAGTTGATCAATGGCCGACAAAAACTCAAACATGAGTGGTTTCCTAAATGCGGCTATAACTCAACAAAAAATGATGATTCACGAAAGGTGATAGAAAATACGTGCATAGAATGGACAACTATAGTGTAATCCATAATAGTAGTAACAAAAGTTGATCGATGGCCCAAGAAAACTCAAATATGAGCAGTTTCCTAAATGTAGCTATAACCAACAAAATGAATTTTACAAAGGCGATAGAAAATCTCGTGTGCAAAAAAGAAACAAACTTCACGGTCACAAAACCATAATCATAGATCCGCAAACTTGGTGATGGCCCACAAAAACACAAACAAGAGCAATTTGCTAAGTGCGGCTATAACTCAACGAAAAATGAAGCTTCGTGAAAGACGATAGAACAAACGCATAAAGAATGCAAAAATACAATGTAATCCACAACCGTACTCACCAAAGTTGATTGCTGGCCAAGGAAGAACTCAAACACGAACGTTTTCATAAATGCGGCTATAACTCAACAAAATATGGAGGTTTGTGAAAATTGATTAAAAATATGTGTACAAAATGCACAACTACAGTACAATCCACAATCGTAGTCACCAAAGTTGATTGATGGCCCAAAAAAACTCAAACATGAGCGGTTTCCTAAATGCGGCTATAACTGAAAAAAAATGAAGGTTTGGGAAAGGCTATAGAAAATACACATAGAGATAGGATAACTACAGTGCAATCCACAATCGTAGTGACCAAAGTTGATGGATGGACCACGAAAACTTAAACATGGGTAGTTTCCTAAGTGTAGATATAACTCAACGAAAAATGAAGGTTCGTGAATAGTGCTAGAAAATAGACGTATAGAATGCACAAGCATAGTGTAATCCAAAATCTTAGTAACCAAAGTTGATCGATGGCCAGCTTTTTCCGAAATGTCACTATAACTCAATGAAAAATGAAGGTTCACGAAAGGCGATAGAAAATTCACATAAAGAATGCACAACTAATTTGTAATCCACAATCGTAGTCACCAAAGTTGATCAATGGCCCATAAAACTCAAGCACGAGTGGTCTCCTAAATGTGGCTATAACTCAACAAAAAATGAAGGTTCACGAAAATCGATAGAAAATACATGTAGAGAATGGATGACTACAGTGCAGTCCACAATTTTAGTCAACAAAGTTGATCGATGGACCAAAAAAACTCAAACACAATCAGTTTCCTAAGTATAGTTATAACTCAACGAAAAATGAATGTTCATTAAAAGCAATTAAAAATATTCATACATAATGCATAACTACATTACAATACATAATCGTAGTCACCAAAGTTGATCGATGGCCCACAAAAACTCAAACATGAGCGGTTTCCTAAATACAGCTATAACTCAACCAAAAATTAAGCTTCGCGAAAGGTGATAGAAAATACATGTATAGAGAGGACAACTATAGAGTAATCCACAATAGTAGTCACCAAAGTTGATTGATGGCCCACAAAAACTCAAATACAAGTGGTTTTCCTAAATGCAGCTATAACTTAACGAATAATAAATGTTCATTAAAGGTGATAGAAAGTACACAAAGAGAATAGACAACTACAATTCAATCTACAATCGTAGTCACCAAAGTTGATCGATAGACCACATAAACTCAAACACGAGTGGTTTTCTAAGTGCAGCTATAACTCAAAAAAAAATGAATGTTTGTGAAAAGCGATAGAAACTACGTGTATAGAATTGCAAAACTATAGTATAATCCACAATCGTAGTCCCCAAAATTATCAAAGTTGATCAATGGCCCACGAAAAACTCAAACATGACCATTTCCCTAAATGCGTGTATAGCTAGTCAAAAAATGAAGGTTCACAAAAGGTGAGAGAAAATTCGCGTACAAAATGCACAAATACTTTGTAATCCATAAGCGTACTCACCAAAATTGATCGATGGCCCACAAAAATTCAAACTCGAGAGGTTTCCTAAATGCGGCTATAACTCAACAAAAAATGAAGGTTCTCGAAAAGCAATAGAAAATATATGTAGAGAATTGACAAGTACAGTGCAATCTAGAATTGTAGTCACCAAAGTTGTCTGATGGACCACGAAACCACAAACATGAGCGGTTTCCTATAGTTGTCCATTCTTTGTACGTATTTTCTATCATCTTTCGCAAACCTTCATTTTCTATTGAGTTATAGCTGCATTTAGAAAACTGCTCGAGTTCGAGTTTTCGTACGCCATCGATCAACTTTGGTGACTCTGATTGTCCATTCTATTGTAGCTGTGCATTTTGTAAACATATTTTTAATCATTTCTCACAAACCTTATTTTTTGTTGAGTTATAGCCGTATTTAGGAAACCGCTCGTATTTGTGTTTCCATGGGCCATCGATAAACAATGACGACTACAATTATGGATTGTACTATAGTTGTGCATTATGTACACATATTTTTAATCACATTTCACGAACCTTCATTTTTCGTTGAGTTATAGCCGCATTTTGGAAACCACTCGTGTTTAATTTTTCGTGGGTGGTCGATCAACTTTGGTAACTATGATTGTGGATTGCACTATAGTTGTTAATTCTATAGTCGTATTTTTTTCCCATTTCGAGAACCTTAATTTTTCGTTGAGTTATACACACATTTAGGAAACCCAGCTGCGTGTTTTATTTTTCATCTTTGCATCAGTCAACCTTGGTGACTACGATTGTGGATTGCGCACTAGTTTAACATTCGTTTTTTGTTGGATTATGGCTGCATTGGGAAATGGCTCATGTTTGAGTTTTTAGGTGGGCCATCAATCAACTTTGGTATTTCTGATTATGAATTACCTTTAGCCGAACCCCATCCTTTTTGTATGTATATTTTCTATCACCTTCGCTGAACCTTCGACCCACTGACCGAGGGTTAACTTCATTAGGGAAATGGCTCCAAGTTTCGGTTTTCGTAGATATCGATCAGCACTATTGATACGCTTAATGGATACAATAGTTGTGTATTTAATACACGTATTTTCTCACCTTTCGCAAAACTTCATTTTTTGTTGTGTTATAGCTGCATTTTGGAAACCGCTCGTATTTGAGTTTTTGTGGTCCATTAATCAAGTTTGGTGACTATGATTGTGTATTGTACTGTAGTTGTTCATTCTGTATGCATATTTTTAATTTCTTTTCACGAACCTTCACTTATTTTGAGTTATAGCCGCATTTAGGAAAATGATCATGTTGAGTTTTTGTGGGCCATTGATCAACATTGGTTGACTACGATTGTGAATTGCATTGTAGTTGTACATTTTTTACGCGTATTTTCTATTGCCTTTTGTGAAGCTTCATTTTTTTCTTGAGTTATAGCTGCATTTAGGAAACCACTCTAGTCTGATTTTTCGTGGGCCATCGATCAACTTTGGTGACTACGATTGTGGATTGCACTGTAGTTGTCCATTATGTTTGCATATTATCTATCGCATTCTTGTGAACCTTCATTTTTTTTTGAATTATTGTCGCATTTAGGAAAATGCTCAAGTTTGACTTTTCATGGTCAATCTATCATCTTTGGTAACTAACATTGTGGTTTACATTGTAGTTGTGCATTCTATACCCATATTTTCTATCGACTTTTGCTAACCTTCATTTTTCATTGAGTTATAACTGCACTTAGGAAATGCTCGTGTTTAAGTTTTCCTGGGCTATCAATCAACTTTGGTGACTACAATTTTGGATTGCACTGGAGTTGTCCATTCAGTACATGTATTTTCTATCAGATTTCGAGAATTTTTTTTTTTTAAGTTATAACCGTATTTAGGAAACCGCTCGAATTTGAGTTTTCATGTGCCATCGATCACTTTGGTGATTACGCTTGCGGATTACAGTGTAGTTGTGCATTCTATACGCATATATTCCATTCCCTCTCTTGAACCCTCATTTTTTGTTGAGTTAAAGCCGTATTTAGGAGACCGCTCAAGAGACCCAGATTGTTTGGTTTTTGAAAAAATAAGTTGTTCTTGAAAAAGATAGATTTTTTTGAAAAGTAGAAGTAGTGGAGGTAATCTTTAAATGAAAAATATGAGAAATGGGTTTTGTAGAGAATGTCATTTTGAGTAAACCCAAATAGTCCTTTTTTCAAAAACTAATTTTTCAACAACATGCAAAAACCCCTAAAAGGTAGAAATGGGATTTGTGGAGAATGTCGTTCTAAGTAGACCTAGATCGTCTTTTTTTCGAAAAAATAATTTTTCACCAACATGCAAGAACCCCTCAAAAATAGAATCTACGAAATAATTTTTTTAGGAATATCGAAAATATGGGTTTTATAGGTAGCGTGTAACGCCCCGTCACGTGAACCCCAACGGAACAAATAAAACCGCAACAATTTTTTTTAAAAAAAAGAACATAAGATTGTACTTAACTATTCCAACATTTCATTGTTCTAAGTTGCACAACAAAATCCCTTGGGGTACACAAAGTGACATTACTACACCAACCCATAACAAATACAATAGATTAAACAATAATTAAACAATTACGTAAAACCATTCATTCTCACATCACCATTTAAAACATCCATTAACAATAACCACATTAATAAAAGTAATCCATACTAAACCATATATGTAAAACACAAATGAATTAATCATAAGGATAATAAATATATATATATATATCCCACAGATACAACATAACATAATTAGCAATTACAATGATAGTTCTCGAATGATTACATGGCCTGAATATATATATGAGAACTATCATTATCAAGATCCCTTCAGGATACCTATAAATCAATAAAGCCCATCAGATCCGTGGGGAATCCTTATGAAACAAACAATATCAAAGTATGAGCTTTGCTCAGTACCATTTCTGGAATCACTCATATATGTAATAGAAACCCTTTATAATAAAAGACTAATAGGTGCAAAGCCGTTCCGCCCAGCCACTTACATTGCTGGGGTGGATGGTGCTTTGTATGCGGTGCAGCGCTCCACGCGAAACAACATTGCGCAGTCGTTGGTGGCTGCGTACGTGCACCGCTGGGGCCCGGGCAGTGCGATTTGCCACTTGCTAACCGATAAAGATTTTTATTTTATTTTATATAATTTTTTTAATTTTATAATTCTTTTATATAAAAATTCATATTTAAAAAAAAAACAAACATGAAATTCAATAAGGAATAAAATTTGCCTAGAACACTTTTAAAATATATTTTTTACATTAAATCCTAATTTGTACGAAAATACAGAAGAACATTAATAGAACACAACCTTAATTAAATATATTTTATCTAATATCCTCAAAATACTAAATCTGTTATTTAAATACAATAAATTTTTTTATTCTTTTCTCACAAAATAAAATCACACAGGTACATAATATTACTAAAAATACATTTATATAACACAACATAATTGTAACATAAATATGTATATCTAATTTTTGTTTAAATATACATAGAAGTATATATATATATTTAACAGAGATTCAGAACAACAATATAAACAAATAGATTTTCACTTCAAACAATAATTTCATAGTTATTATATTGAAGAAATTCCAAAAAGGATTTTCACTATAATTTTTTCTTCAGAAAAATTCAAACGTTTATAGCAAACAACTTCCAATCACATAAACCTCTTTCAAAGAAAATATAGAGAAATTGATTTTAAAAAACATAGCAACCAGATTTTGTTTATGGAACAATAAAATAATAATAACTTAAAAGAAGAAAACCTGGAGTGCTTTGTTCGATGTAGAATCTATTTTGTAGCCTCTTCTCGATTTCCTGCCTACAACTCTCTTTTAAATCTATCTTTCTTCAAAACAATTCTTTTACCCAGAAGAACCAAAAACAAAATATTTTTCTTTACTTTAACAGCCCAAACAATAGAAAAAAAAAACCCTTCTGTCTGTGAAAAACTCTCTCATAATAAAAATAAATAAAAATCCATAAAGCTCTTCATCTTTTTCCTTAAAAATCCTCCTCACTCATTGGTCCCTTTCCGGCTTTTAAAAGCACACACTTATCTACAATTTTAATTAAAATTTAATTATTTTCTCAAGATATTATCCACAGAAGATTTTCTAATTTATTATTAAGAAAAAGATAATATTTAATTATCATCATCAATATTTATTTAATTTAATTACTTACACTCTTAATTAATTAAATAACTTTTTAATTTACAATATATTTGAAATTCAACATTTAACTAACTCACAATTAAATCAAGTAACAAGAAAACATTAGTTAATCTTATAAAATAAAATTAATTAAATAAACACTAACCATAAATAAAATAAATACTCAACAATTAAACTACACCAAGACAAGGACAAAACCTCAATCATGACACAACAAAACTCGAACCAGGATAATGGAGTTGGGATAGGGATACTTCCAAATCAACTCCCTTTTTCAACATTGTACCCGTTGGGTTAAATTGATGGTCGCCCTGTTCTGCTGAAGCAGGTGGAATCAAAACTTATTCCTGCAAATCCTGCATACAAATAAATGTCAAGTAACACATATATATAATCGAAAACATGATATCGTGAGAAGGAATTGCAGCCTAGCAGGGCACTCGTGAATGAGTGGTGCTACACTGTCCTCTCACCTAAGCTATGCTAACAAATACAACATTAGATGTAAAGTAACAATTCTAACTAATTGATCACATCATAAACTAATTATTAAACCACTGCATCACAATTTATTTCCTACTGAACCCGCAAACAACTGATATGCTCTACCTACATCGCCTACCGTTGGCTCAGAAACGGCTGGTACCTGACTATAACCTGTAGTGTTCCCTTGTGGACACTGCCTCGCAATATGTCCCTGCTGCCCACATGAGAAGTAGTCGGTGCCTCGTCCAAAACCTCTGACTCTAGCCGGTGCACTCGATTGTTGAAAGTTGCCTCGTGAAGGTGCCAATTGTGTGCTGTGTCAGCTGCATGAAATGATCTGGTCTATTACGTTGGCAACTTCGGATCTTCCAGTTCTGAGATCTGTCTCCCTGCTGAGACTGAGAGTTTTCAGGTCTCGACAAGAGTGTTGTTGCTGCTCACCTTTATGGTTGCTTTATGGCCTTTAGAGGACCCTGCAACCAAGATCAGACTTCCATGAGAAAAATACCCGATGACGGTGCACTGCCGATCTAAACTCCTATGTGTCCTTCAAATGCCATAGCCAAATTTCCTTCTACTAACCGAGCCTTCTCAACCGCTACCTCTATTGTCTTTAGCTGAAAGATTGACTCCACCACTGATACGGGCATTTAAGCCCCGAACGAAATGCTGAACCAACATTCCCTCATCATGACTGATTCCTATATATTGTTTCAATTCATAGTATAGCTGCTCATACTGTTCAACGGACATCAACATCTGCCTAAGGTCATGAAACTCATCTGCCCTACGTTGCCTCCAATGATTAGAAAGGAAGCGAGCCCTGAACCTATCCAAAAATAACTCCCATGTGACCATGCTGATATCCAAATGTAACTTTTGCTCTTCCAGCTGCCACCAAGTGGACGCAAAGCCTCTCAGATGCATGACTGTGCACTAGACTTTGGTATTGCTGCCATAGGGGGGCATCGCGAAGCATCGATCCAAATCAATTAACCATGTTTCCGCTTCCAGACCTCCTCCAGAACCATCGAATGTAGGTGGATGTGCTCTCATCAAATCTCACATATGACCAGCTATAACTGCCTCTCGATCTGCGGTTACTTCCCTTCGCCTTGGCGACCTTTCCCTTTCTCTCTTGAACCGCTGCTCCTCCTTTGGCCTGGGCCCCAACCGACCAAGAATCTCTCCCAAAATGTGTTGCAAATGTCCATCCAAATCAAGCTGTCCCGGGTTTTGACCACCTCCAGACGGATTGTGTTGAGGACTCAGTCGTTCCTCGTGCTCTGAACCATGGATACTCGGGGTGATGGGCTTCGGCGGTTGGCTCTACGGCCACCACCTCTACCTCGAGGCATGATCCTACACAATAATTAAAGTTATGTATAAGATCAAGAGTTAACGCAAAGGTTGCCTAACGGACACAAACTACCCAGAGGACCCATCATTAGTAACCTTGGCTCTTATACCAAGCTGTAACCAAAGTTGATCGATGGCCCACAAAAACTCAATCACGACCGGTGCATTAAATGCAGCTATAATTCAACAAAAAATGAAGGTTGGAGAAAGGTGATAGAAAATTAGCGTTCGTAAAGCACAATTATAGTGTAATCCAGAATCGTAGTAACCAAAGTTGATTGATGGCCCATGAAAACTCAAACACGAGCATATTCTAAATCGGCTATAACTCAACAATAAGTGAAGGTTAATGAAAGGCGATAGAAAATATACATCAGAATGCACAACTATAGTGCAATCCACAATCATATTCACCAAACGGATCGATGGCCAACAAAAATTCAAACATGGCGTTTTCCTAAATGCGGCTATAACTCAACAAAAATGAAGGCTCGTGAAAGGCAATTGAAAATATATGTATAGAATGGATGACTAGTGTGCAATCCACAATGTAGTCACCAAAGGTGATGATGGCGAAAAACTCAAACCACGAGTTGTTTCCTAAGTGCAGCTATAACTCAATGAAAAATGAAGGCTACGAAAAGGCAATAGAAAATATACATATAGAATGCACAACTACAGTGTAATCCACAATTGTAATCACAAAGTTGATCTATGGTGCACATGAAAACACAAACATGAGCATTTTTCTAAATGCAACTATAACTCAACAAAAATTAAGGATCATGAAAGGTCATTAAAATATGCATGAGAATGCACAACTATAGAACTATCCACAATTGTAGCCACCAAAGTTGATTGATGGCCCACAAAAAACTAAAACATGATTGGTTTGAAATGTGGCTATAACTCAATAAAAAATAGCCCAGTTCCACGAAAGTGATAGAAAATCACGTTAGCCCGGAAAATTCAAAAACGAGTTGTTCGCTAAGTGTAGTTATAATTCAATGAAAAATGAAGGTTCATGAAAGTCGATAGAAAATATACGTATAGAATGCACAACTAAAGTGTAATCCACAATCGTAGTTACCAAAAGTTGATTGATGGCCCACGAAAACTCAAACAAGAGTGTTTTCCTAAATGCCGCAATAACTCAAGAAAAAATGAAGGTTGGTGAAAGATGATTAAAAATAAGCATACATAATGCAAAACTACTGTACAATCCACAATCGTTCTTTGCAAAGTTGATCAATGGCCCACAAAAACTCAAACATAAGTGGTTTCCTAAATTTTACTATAACTCAATGAAAAATGAAGGTTCACGAAAGGTGATAGAAAACAAGTGTATAGAATGTACAACTATAGTGTAATCCCTAATCTTAGTCACCAAAGTTGATCGATGGCCCTAGAAAAGTCAAACACGAGCGTGTTCCTAAGTATGGCTATAATTCAAAAAAAAATGAAGGTTTGTGAAAGGACATTAAAAATATACATACATAATGCACAAATATAGCACAATCCACAATCATAGTTACCAAAGTTGATCGATTGCCCACAAAAACTCAAATATGAGCAGTTTCTTAAATATGGATATAACTCAACAAAAATTAAAGGTTCGCGAATTGCGATAGAAAATAAATGTATAGAATTCACAACTACAGTGTAATCCACAATCGTAGTCACCAAATTTGATCAATGGCCCAGCAAAACACAAACATGAGCATTTTCCTAACTGCGGTTATAACTCAAGAAAAAATGAAGTTTCATGAAAGGCGATTAAAATAAGTGTATAGAATGCACAACTCTGATACAATCCACAATCATTTTTGAAAAAGTTGATTGATGGCCAACGAAAACATGAGTGTTTTTCCTAAATGAGTGTTATACAATGCACAAATAAAATGTAATCTACAAGCATAGTCACGGAAGTTGGTCGATGGCCCACAAAAACTCGAACACGAGTGGTTTCCAAAATGCGGGTATAACTCAACAAAAACTGAAGGTTCACGTCAGTCGATAGAAAATATGCATACATAATGCACAACAATTGTAATCACCAAAGTTGATCGATAGCCCACAAAAACTCAAAAATAGGCAGTTTCCTATATGTGGCTATAACTAAACAAAAAATGAAGGTTCGCAAAAGGCGAGAGAAAAAATGCGAATAGATTGCTTAACTACAGTTTCATCCACAATCGTAATCACCAAAGTTGATCGATGGCCGACGAAAACTCAAACTCGAGTGGTTTCCTAAATTCAGCTATAACTCAACAAAAACTGAACGTTCACGAAAGGTGATAGAAAATACGCGTACAAAATGGACAACTATAGTGCACTCCACAATTGCAGTCACCAAAGTTGATCAATGGCCTACGAAAATTCAAACACGAGTAGTTCACTAAGTGTAGTTATAATTCAATGAAAAATGAAGGTTCATGAAAGTCGATAGAAAATATGCGTATAGAATGCACAACTAAAGTGTAATCCACAATCGTAGTTACCAAAGTTGATTGATGGCCCACGAAAACTCAAAAAGGAGCATTTTCCTAAATGCCAAAATAACTCAAGAAAAAATGAAGGTTCGTGAAAGGCGATTAAAAATAAGCATACAAAATGCACAACTACTGTGCAATCCACAATCGTTGTCTCCAAAGTTGAGCAATGGCCCACAAAAACACAAACATAAGTGGTTTCCTAAATTCTGCTATAACTCAATGAAAAATGAAGGTTCACGAAAGGTGATAGAAAATAACTGTATAGAATGCACAACTATAGTGTAATCCACAATCGTAGTCACCCAAAAGTTGATCCGATGGCCCTAGAAAAGTCAAACATGAGTGTAGAATTTCCTAAATATGGCTATAACTCAAAAAATGAAGGTTCATGAAAGGACATTAAAAATATACGTACATAATGCACAAATATAGTACAATCCACAATCATAGTTACCAAAGTTGACCAATTGCCCACAAAAACTCAAATATGAGTGGTTTCTTAAATACAGCTATAACTCAACAAAAAATGAAGGTTCGCGAAATGCAATAGTAAATACACATATAAATTCACAACTCTGATTATAATCCACAATGCGTAGTTACGAATTGTCGGCCGGCCCAGGAAAACACAAACACGAGCATTTTCCTAACTGCGGTTATATGTCAAGAAAAAATGAAGTTTCATGAAAGGCAATTAAAAATATGTGTATAGAATGCACAACTAAAGTACAATCCAAAATCGTTGTCGACAAAGTTGATCGATGGCCCACGAAAACATGAGTGTTTTTCCTAAATGCAACTATAACTCAATAAAAAATGAAGGTTTATGAAAGAGGATAGAAAATACACATACATAATGGAAAAATATAGTGAAATGCACAATCGTAGTCACCACAGTTGATCGATGGCGCACAAAAACTCAAACAAGAGCCGTTTCCCAAGTGCAACTATAACTCAAAAAAAAATGAAGGCTAACGGAAAGCAATAGAAAATTTGTGTATACAATACACAACTACAATGTAATCTAGAAGCATAGTCACGAAAGTTGGTAGATGGCCCACAAAATCTTGAACACGAGCGGTTTCCTAAATGCGGGTATAACTCAACAAAAAATGAAGGTTCACGTCAATTGATAGAAAATATGCATACATAATGCACAAAAATAGTGCAATCAAGAATTGTAATCACCAAAGTTGATCGATAGCCCACAAAAACTCAAAAATAAACAGTTTCCTATATGTGGTTTTAAACTAAACAAAAAATGAAGGTTCGCGAAAGGCGAGAGAAAAATCGTTGTTAAGCTAGGTGGTTATAATTCAATGAAAGGCCGAAGTTCATACTTGAAAGTGATAGAAAGCCATGCATATAAAATGCAACTATAAAGCGTAATCCACGTCGTAGTTACCAAGGGGAAGTTGATTGTTAATTTACGAAACTCAAGCGAGGAGACCTAAATGCGCATAATAACTCAAAAGAGAAAAATGAAGAAGGTTCATGAAAGGTGATTAAAAATAAAGCATCTGAGATACAGCTACTATACAATTCACCAATCCCATTTGTCTCCAAAAGTTGATCAATAAAGCACAAAAGCCTCAAACATAAGTGGTTTTACAATTGCCTTTATAACTCAATGAAAAATGAAGGTTCCGCGAAAGGTGATAGAAAATAAGTGTATAGAATGCACAACTATAGTGTAATCCACAATCGTAGTTACCAAAGTTGATTGATGGCCCTAGAAAAAGTCAAACACGAGTGTGTTCCTAAATATGGCTATAACTAAAAAAAAAGGAAGGTTCATGAAAGGACATTCAAAATATACGTACATAATCCACAAATATAGTACAATCCACAATCATAGTTAGCAAAGTTGATCGATTGCCCACAAAAACTCAAATATGAGCGGTTTCTTAAATACGGCTAAAACTTGACAAAAAATGAAGGTTCGCGAATTGCAATAGAAAATACATGTATATAATTCACAACTACAGTGTAATCCAAAATTGTAGTCACCAAATTTGATCGATGGCCCAGGAAAACATAAACATGAGCATTTTCCTAACTGCGGTTATAACTCAAGAAAAAATGAAGTTTCATGAAAGGTGATTAAAAATATGTGTATAGAATGCACAACTACAATACAATCCACAATCGTTGTCGATAAAGTTGATCGATGGCCTATGAAAACATTAGTGTTTTTCCTAAATGTAGCTATAACTCAACAAAATGAAGAGTTCATGAAGGGGATAGAAAATATATGTACATAATGGAAACTACAGTAGATACTGTCAGTAGTCACCAAAGTTGATCGATGGCCCACGAAAACTCAAACTCAAGAGTAGTTTCCTAAATTTAGCTATGACTCAACAAAAAATGAAGCGTTCACAAAGATAGAAAATACATGTACAAAATGGACAACTATAGATTGCATCCACAATTACGAAATTACCAAAAGTTGATCAATGGCCCACGAAAATTCAAACACGAGTTGTTCTCTAAGTGTAGTTATAATTCAAGGAAAAATTCATGTTAATGAAAGTCAATAGAAAATATGCATATAGAATGCACAACTAAAGTGCAATCCACAATCGTAGTTATCAAAGTTGATCAATGGCCCATGAAAACTCAAACAGGAGCAATTTCCTAAATGCGGCTATAACTCAACTAAAAATAAAGGTTCACAAAAGCTGATAGAAAATATGCATACAAAATGGACAACTACAGTGCAATCCACAATCGTGGTCACCAAACTTGATCGATGGCCCATGAAAGCTCAAACATGAGTGGTTTTCGAAATGCGGCTATAACTCAGCAAAAAATAAAGGTTTGTGAAAGGCGATAGAAATTAAGTGTATAGAATGCACAACTATTGTGTAATTCACAAGTGTAGTCACCAAAGTCTTCAACAAAAAATGAAGGTTCGTGAAAGGCGATAGAAAATACACGTACAAAATGGACAACTACAATGCAATCCATAATTGTAGTCTTCAAGATTGATCAATGTCCCACGAAAATGCAAACACAAGCGGTTTCCTATATGTGGCTATAATTAAACAAAAATGAAGGTTCGTGAAAGTCAATAGAAAATACGCGTATGCAATGCACAACCGTAGTAAGCAAAGTTGATTGATGGCCCGGGAAAACTCAAACATGAGTGGTATCCTAAGTGCGGCTATAACTCAACAAAAAATGAAAGTTCATGAAAGACAATACAAAATAAACGTATAGGATGCAAAACTATAGTGTGTAGTCCATAATCGTAGGCACCAAAGTTGATTGATGGCCCACGAAAACTCAAACACTAGTGTTTTCTTAAATGCAGCTATAAGATAAAAAAAATTAAGTTTCTTTAAAAGCCATTAAAAATATACGTACAGATTGCACAACTATAGTACAATCCACAATTATAGTCACCAAAGTTGATCGATGGCCCATGAAAACTCAAACTCAAACGGTTTCCTAAATGCAGCTATAACTCAACAAAAAGTGAAGGTTTACGAAGGGCGATAAAAAATACGAGTACAAAATGGACAATTACAGTGCAATCCACAATTGTAGTCACCAAAGTTGTTCAATGGCCCACAAACACTCAAACACGAGTGGTATCCTATGAGCGCCTATAATTCAATGAAAACTGAAAGTTCATAAAAGGAAATAGAAAATACGCATATAAAATGCACAACTACAGTGTAATCC
>VDFB02172617.1:0-27854 GCA_007258455.2 Sequoia sempervirens
GGTTTAAGGGTGTTAGGGTTTAAGGGTTGAGGGTTGAGGGTAGAGGGTAGAGGGTAGAGGTTTTAGGGTATATGGTAGAGGGTAGAGGGTAGAGGATTTAGGGTAGAGGGTAGAGGGTAGAGGGTAGAGGGTTTTAGGGTTTTAGGGTTTACGGTTTAGGGTTTATGGTTTAAGGGTAGAGGGTGTAGGGTTGAAAGAGAGAGAAAGGGGTTGAGGGTTTAAGGATTTTAGGGTTTAAGGGTTGAGGGTAGAGAGAGATATAGAGAGAGAGGGTTGACGGTAGAGAGTTAAGGCTAGAGGGTAGACAATTGAGGGTAGAGGGTTTAAGGTTTAGGGTTTAAGGGTTGACGGTTGAGGATAGAGGGTAGAGGATTGAGGGTTGAGGGTTGAGAGTAGAGGGTGTAGGGTTGAGAGAGAGAGAAGGGGGTTGAGGGTTTAAGGGTTTAAGGTTTTAAGGGTTGAGGATTGAGGGTAGAGGGTTGAGAGAGAGAGGACGGGTTGAGGGTTGAGAGAGAGAGAGGAGGGGTTGAGTGTTTTAGGTTTTTAGGGTTTAGGGTTTACGGTTTAAGGGTAGAGGGTGTAGGGTTGAGAGAGAGAGAGAGAGGGAAGTTGATGGTTTTAGGGTTTTAGGATTTATGGTTTATAGTTTAAGGTTTGAGGGTAGAGGGTTTAAGTTTTAGGGTTTTAGGGTTGAGGGTAGAGGGTAGAGGGTAGAGGGTTGAGAGAGAGAGAGTTGAGAGTAGAGGGTTTAAGGGTTTATGTTTATAGTTTAAGGGTAGAGGGTAGAAAAATCTATTTCACTCCAACCCCTCTCCCATTGTGAGGTCTTTCCCCCCACCCTAATTGGATAACTCTCTATCCATCTCAAGTCTCTATCACTCTCAAGTCTCAATCCCTACCATGCTACTAGGACTAATATCTCTCACTCATATCCCCTCTCCCTCTATCTCAAGTCTCACTCCCTTCCTATTGATATTGTGAAAGCATTTCAAAGCACCACATTTGTTGCTCGCCAAATTTGGCAAGTGCCAAATGTGTTTTTACCTTGAAATGGTAAAATATGAGTTCACCCCATGATTTTGGCCCACATGCTTCTTCTTTTGTCTAGTTCAACACTTAATCCGATAGAGAAATTCCTTTTTTATGCAATTGACTCCATGTTGTACCAATCTATGCTTGATCCATCACCTTTTTGCCACCAATTTGCATGCAGACAATGCAGATGAAGACATTTTGAAGTTTCTACATCATTTTACATTATCTTAGGTAATATATTCAATTTTGTTAATATTGAAATTTTTATATTTAGTATGTTTGTTTATTTTTGACAATAATATAAATTCCTTTAATGATTTTATTAATCGTAACAATTAGACATTGAATTAGATGAGAGTTGCATAAAAAAGTTTAATTTTTATGACTTTCAAGAAAAAAATCAAAACCATGACATAATTTAGATGAATTCATGTTTAAACTTATATAAACGACATCAACTTAACACAAATTTTCTTATGAATTCTATTTGCATTGCTTATAGTAGTACATTTCCAACATGCTTAGATAAACGAATTCAACTTAACACAAGTTTTTTTGTTTTGTTTTGAAAATTTATAGACCATTCATTTGATGATTTTAATAATCCTCATTGTTACACATATAATTGAACATTAAATTCATTATTACTGATGGTTGTGGGAAAAAAATTATTTTCAACTAATTTGGAAAACCTAAGAGCTTTCATCATTGTTAATGTGCAAGTTTCTATTAATTTTTTTGTGCCATAAAGAATTCATCTTTATCATGTGCTTAGATAATTTCAAGTGACTCAAGACATAGTTGATTTAATGCAATTTTCCATTTATTCATACCATTTACTATTCTTCCTTGGTAGATTTATTTATGAAAATTTTTGTAGCATATAGACATGTTTGATAATTCCAAACAGCTCATTGCCTTCTTTCATAAAATGGTTTGGTGTGCTCAATAAAATGCAATGTAATCAACATTATCAATATGTTTAATAAAATGCATTACTTACTTTTTTTCTATGTGTGATTGTGAATATGCAACATTCAATGTCATGTTGAGGAAATGACCAAAGCCTCTAACACTGGAAGAACGTGCAATAAAAAATGCAAGGAGAAGAGAATAAAAAATTACAGCCCATACAACCAGAAATTCCCATGCAATCTAAGAGAGATGTACAATTAGAAAAATAATGGGCACAAATGGATCCCCAAGTTGGAGGCACATCATCAACCATAGGTGAATTTCAATGCATATCTCCAATCGAAGACACACCAGCAACATGTGGTCTTCCAAGTACATTGGAAATCACACCTACAGTTGAAGACACACCATAAACAACATTGCATTTTGAAAGTACATCAGCAAACACGCCTCTATTTGAAGTCACTCCACAAATGACATCTCAAGTTGGAGGTACAACATCTTTTACATGTCAATCTCAAGGTATGTCATCAACTACACCTCAGATTGAAGGTACGCAATCTATCCCCGATGTTGTTGACATTCCTAGTGTTGACACAAATTTACATTTGAGAACTCCTAGAGTTTTGCATAGAAAACCTAGATTTTTGATTTATATTGATTCCAATATTTTGAAATGGATGCCTAATAAGATTTCAAAACATACCTGTCAAAGAGCTGCACATAGGATATGGAGTTTTTTTTAAGAAGCTAAGTAAGGGTGGAAGATGCTAACTATTTGTTGAAATGATGAGGAAACTCAAATTTAGGCCCACCATGAAGGCTCTTGGGTTGAGAGTTTCGAATGACTCAAGTGAAAATTCCATTGTAAAAAACTTGATGAGTGCATATGAGAGTGTGGGTTCTACCTCACACACGAAGGATAGTTGTGCCACAAGATGTGTGATGACAACAACACTGTTAAGCAATCAAACAAGGAAAAAGGTGAACCTTACAAAGACAAGTCTTTGAAAATAAGTATATCATCTCTAATGAGAGCCAAAGGAAGGCATGAAAGATTGGAGGAACCAAATAACAATGAGTTATGCGCATTCTTGGGTAGAATGCCATGGAAAGATAAAATAATTGCTCAAGGCTTGAGATCTTTAATAGTAGATTATTGGAAGGATAACACAAGGACCTCTCCTAATCAAAGAAATGTTGTAGGAAGGAGAATTGGTAGTAAAATTTGTGAGCCACATCCAAAGCATTATTTGGATACCACTCAAACCCAATTTTCTGTTGATTTTGTACAAAAGTTTCCTAAAATTAAAATATTTCAAAGGTATTTTGAAATACTAAAGCCTTTTTATGTCAAAATATATCACACATGCACTAATTTTTGTTCTAGAGTACATATTGAGTTTTCTAACCATTATGATGTTTATCGACATATATGTGTCACTAACTCATTTGACTACAAAATCCGATGAAAATTTCTAATGAAATATGTATAATTTGATGTATCGTCAGGTGCTAGTAAATTTTGATGTGTAATTTTCAAATTTTTAAAAGTTTATCCCCGATTTTTGTTGAAATTTCGACGAACTTGGGTTTTGTCAAAATTTCGACTATTAGTTTCGTCAAAATTTTGACAAACATGAAAAATAAGAAAAAAATAAAATTATGGCCGACATAAAGAAAAGTGAGTTCGTTGATCTATTGTGACAGTGTTTTTCTCTACTTGAGACAGTTTGTGGAGAACTAAGGATGATTTTTTGGGAAAAATCAGAAAAAATTCAAGAAGATATCGCTAGGTTGAGGGTAGTCATTGTCTTTTTGCAGAATTCAGTTGTGAACTCAGATTTGTAGTTCCAGGTTTGAAAATCATATTTTAAAGGAACATCTCATCATATTTCATTTTTAGAGGTTTAAGGTTTTGAGAATTTCATGTCCATATTTTGTTGTGTGGAATCACCATAAGATCACAACCAAGGAACACATTCTTGTGACTATAATTATGTGATCCATAACTCTATTGGTCATGTGGCACAATTGTGCTATAAAAAATATAGGATGCATTCATATGTGACCCAAGTTTAATGTGGCTATGTTGTGATAGAAATGGAGGCACACATATAATGTAGTTAATTCAGGTTGTATAATGTAGGTGTCAATCATCATTGGGTGCATTCAGGTTGTCTCAAGTTTAACAGGTTAGGATGCAATTATAGCATAATCCAAGAGTGATTACCTCTTCCTACAATAAAGAGCCTATAACTCTGGTTGATATGTAGAGTGGTTGTGTTATATCAATTATGCAGTGCATTCAAGCACAACCCATCTTTAATGGGCTATTCTAGAGAGTGATCAAGATTTTGTAAACCTTATGAATGTTACTTAAAAGTGTATAGCTTAAACTTTAAACCAAGTTTGTTACATACTTAAATGCAATCTTGGGTTACCGCAAACTATAATAATGTGATTTGCTAATAACCATTATGGAAAGTATTAAAGCAAGACCCATGCTATATAGGATACATTTCTTTGAACAAGTTTACATACCTTAATGATCAAACACAAGCTTCCCACACACTCTAGGATACAATCCAAGATCATACCACAAGTTTGTCAAGACAACTAATTTTTTGACCCAAGATTTAAGGTTGTTTTCTAATACCAACAGAAGCATTGGTAAGAGCATGATTAGGGTACAAACCCTAGGCCTCCATAGAAACATAAATAATAACTCTAGTAGATTAGTGAGGTTGCAATACCAGAAAGATTGAGACATTGTAGCTAATAAAAAAAGCTTGCAATCTAAAGATTGTAGCCAATAACAAGCACACTATGTAGCTTAGTGACATTTGTAAATGTAATCTACGGTAAGAAGAATGACAGTCACTTGAGATGTGATAGTCAAAAAGAGGCTGGGCAGTGACAAGATAATAAAGCTCAAACCTTGCATAGTAAAGTGGAGATTTTAACAGTGAGTTTCCTTACCCCCTTGCTGACTTTAAGGGTTTTTCAAATTCTTTTGGTAGTGTTAGACAAGGAAAATGCAATCAGGGAATGACTATCCAAATGAAGTAACAGTGGTAATCATAGGTTCAATGTTTCTTCTTAGCCATTAATGTATAATGGAGGTAGTGGATTGCATGTTTGCAGTTTTTTAGGACTCATCAAGATGGGAGAATAGTGAATAATACCTTGTGGACTATGAAGTAGTGTCAATAAGGTTGAAGGATCTTAAGATCTACAATACCATGAAACAATGAGTCCCCTGTAGTAAGTAGGCAGTCTATAGGGCATAGTTTGATTTTATAGAAGGATGCTCATGAAAGGAATCTTCAAGTGATAGTGAGTGAGATGTTTGAGATTGTAGCTAAGGGTGCAATACCCAGTCTTAAAGGAAGTTAGCAAAGTAGTAAATGTGCAAGAAAATCAAATCATATACAACAAACAATTCAAAATGTTATCTTGCATAATGCCTTGAGTTTGAAGACAAAAATCTTATTGTATCTTGATGAAAGTGGTGACCTTAATGGTCAATCACTGGAAACCATGATTTTAAAACATGCTATAATGCTTATGGAGGCAACATTTTAAGCAAGACAGTGAGTGGTGGTTTGGAACAATGGTAGGTATGAAGGAATTGCTTTATATGCATACTATGCAGTCTAGCTTAAGACACCATTTTAGAAGAGATTGAAGGTGGATTATGGAACTTAAGGGTTACCATGAAAAGGATTAAAGCAAAGACTAAGATCTATTTAAAAGCCATAGTCATGAAGATATTAAAGATGTCACATGCAAAACCCTTGTAGCTAGAGTAATGAATATAGTGTCAAAGAGGATAGTGTGATGGGGCAGATTTAGGAGATCTCCACATTATCTAATTATAGGGAAATACATCATTTATTTATTTTTTTAATTAAAAGAAATCATTCTAAACCCTATATAGGATACATTGATACTTCAAAATCCTCTGAAGGAATTTGAGATTATGCAAATATATGTCAAGTAAATACTTAGATTACAAATATTAGCGGGAACAATGCAAGATTTGTTGAGCAAATCAGGAATGAGATAAGCAGTAATGAATCCTATGCCTCCTTTCACACACATCTCCTCATCGTTCTCTGTCATTATTTATGGAAACACTTCTCCATTTTGGCGGTATATGCTTGAAAATAATGTTTTGATGAAGGTTTTAGAGTATGTTTATTAAAATGAAAACTCCATTCTGGTGGGCTACGCCTGAAAATAAGATTTTGAAAAAAGTTTTAGGGTATGTTTATTAAAGTTTTAGAGTATTTTTGCGGGCTATATTCTTGATTTCTTAAATGATTTATTCAAATGGATTGTGACTAAATAAATGACTAACTATTTAGTCATTTTTATTTGTGTGACTAAATATTTTTAATCAACGATCAAACTAGTAATTATTTATTCATTTATAACTGAGTTGCAAAAAATGAGTAGAATTTAGTCATTTTTAGTTGTTGTGACTAAAATTTTTAGTCACCTAGTCATTTATTTTCCAAATTCTACTAGTGTGTGCTTCCTTGTGCGATTAGGGCTCTCTCAATGTTGAGGACCCTAGGGATAAGCTTGTCATAAGAAGTGACACATTGCATCTTTAACTAAAAGGATAAATCTGTATTGACATTAGCAATGATGATTTCAACTTCTTGCTCCTTAGGAATGGGTCACTTGCTCTTACTAGCTCGCTACCTCCATCGTTGTAGGAAGTTTGCGATCAAGTTCAATATTATAATTTTAGGAGTCTAACGGTTGGAAATCATAGTAAAATCAGAATTAGCATTTTAAAGTGTTTTTTGGGGTCATTAGCTTCAAACTATATTCTCTTTTGCAGGGGCGGTTGCATGCCAATTTTTTTTGGTGTAAACTATCAAAATTATTAGATTTTGTTACTTGTCTATGAATAAAAATTATTGGAGTGTGAGTTTGATATTTTTTGAAGATCTAAATAGTCAAGCTTGGTAAAGAAAAATCATGTTAGATAATATTAGTCCAAAAAAAAATGAAGAGACACTTGATAGATTGTGGGCTAGATTGAAAAGAAAGGGTGATGGAAATGTTATTGTCCTTGCAATAATTACAAGGGCTTAAAGATGAGATGAATTTTAATCACAACAGCTGAGAAACATTGTAGGCAGCATGGTCACATTGTAGGGGGCATGATTATCGTCCATTGGTAAGTTGTTCATTATATGTGTTTATATTGATTGAATTTGTAAATGTTTATATCGTTTTAACATTTTATATATATATATATAATCACTTAATCATGATCATGGTTTATTTGTGTCTATCATTATTATAAAGGTGGGGCACCCTAGGGCAGATGATATGGATTATCATGGCCCAAAGAATGTGGTTTTGCAAGCGGACAAACATGGAGCTATGAATATCGAAGATGAAGTTAATGATCCTATGGAAGAAGATGATCATGCACCAGAAAACATAGTTGAAGATGATGGTACAAATACATTGATCCATGACACATTTAGTGACAGAGTTGATCATGATGATCGAGATGACTTTGATGATGTTCATGATTTACCTATACTTGAGAAGGCATACGAGCCTCTTTATGAAGGCTCCCAAACAACTCTTCTCTTTGTTGTATTATTATTGTTGAACTTGAAGGTTATGAATGGTTTATCAAACATAGCAATCTCACGGATGTTAATGTATGTCATATATGTCATCTTTTTTCATCTATTTTAATTCTTGTTAGTTCATCACTAGTAAATAAATGATGAAATATGTACCATTAATATTCTTTATATTAACAAATTATTTTTTGTTGTAAATTGATTGGTGAATTTTTGTTACCACCATCAAATATTTTACCTCGCTCATTCCAAGATTTATCTGGCATTATGAAATATATCGGAATGGAGTATCCAACAATAGATGCATGTCCCAATGATCATATTATATATCATAAACAAAAAGAATTTGCAACAAAATACTCGGAATGTCATATCAGTAGATATCAAATAGATCAACTAACAAAAAAGGTGCCTCGCAAGGTTCTTCGTTATATTCCCATTATTCCACGTATGCAACAGTTTTTTAGGTGCGAAAGCTTAGAGCAATTTATGGATTAGCATGGATGGAATAGAAGTGGAGATGACATTCGTTGAATTCCTATGGAAGGTTCTGCATTTCAGGACATGGAGGAAAAATGGCCACACTTTGAAGAAGAACCTCGTAATCTCAGGCTTTCATTGGGAGCATACGGTGTCAATCCATTTGGAGAGTTGAGATCTATTTACTCGGTGTGGCCTGTTTTTGTTATCAACAATAACATTCCTCCATGGATGTCAATAAAGAGGGAGCACCTAATGTTGTCAATGATTGTTCCAGGTATTTGTTTACATCA
Organism: Sequoia sempervirens; assembly: GCA_007258455.2. Taxonomy (NCBI): domain Eukaryota; kingdom Viridiplantae; phylum Streptophyta; class Pinopsida; order Cupressales; family Cupressaceae; genus Sequoia; species Sequoia sempervirens. Next base: position 8,348 of record VDFB02172617.1, read on the forward strand.
ATTTTCTTTAATGTAGTAGCATCTCATTTGTCTTATTTGTTGCATAATGACTTATATTTTTTTGATTCAATAGTCATGTATATTAAGTTATATATATTGCAGTAAAATGGTTATAATAACTATGTAATGTTTATGTTCATTCAACTAGGTAAGTACCAAGTTAAAGATATGAATGTATATATCGAGCCTCTTATCGACGAGTTACTAAAGTTATGGAATGGCGTCACTATGTATGACGTCTCTAGACCAATAGGACAGAGACAATTTCAATTCCATGCAATGCTTGTATGGACAATTCATGATGCCCTAGGGCTAACACATTTTTGTGGTATGTTATAACGTTTGACTACACTTTAACAATATTTAATTTTATGAAGTAGATACATGCATGTTTTTAAAATAATCTATTCATTATATATAATTATAAAAATTGACATATTTAATTCAATTATATATGATCTTGCAGGTCTTCAAACAAAAGGAAAATTTGTATGTCCAATTTGTGGTCCAAAGATGAAATCTCATCATTCAACAAGTTTAGGAAAGCAGGTGTTTGATGAGTATAGGCACTTCCTCCATAGAAATCATAAGTATCGAACTACTAAAAAACATCTATTCAATGGGAAAGAAAGGACTACATCAAAACTAAGAAGAATGACACCTCGCCTATGGAAGTTGGAATATAATATAATTAATCGTCAAGGTTATACATCAAATCAAATTGTTTATCTATCATATATGATATGTTTTGATTTTATATTTTTATATTGTGTTGTGTTTACTCATGTTGTAATTGAAAATGATTGTCATTGTTAATTTTTTTAAATTATATGCTTCATGAAGGTCGTCAAGGAATTAATGGCCAGATTCCACAGGGACTAAAAAGTTATCCTAGAAAATTTAGTAGGTTGTGCTACTATAAGTAGCTACAAATTGTGAATTTGTTTGATACAATGCATATCAGAAAGAATATTATAGAAACGTTATGGAAAATATTGGATGGAAGGCATGACAAAGAAAAAAAATGTCAAAATTTGTAGTGACATTCAGGAAGCCAATCATGCAATGAAGAATGTCATTCAATTAAATAGCGATGGAGACCAAATTAATATAAGTACCCTTCCTTGGTTATTAACAGAGTAGCAAAGCAATGCTATAAAAGAAGTCATACGAAAAATTTGATTTCCCACAGGATTTGCTGCGAACATAAACAATATAATAACAAAGAAAGGTGAATTTGGGTTAGGGATGAAAACACATGATTGGCATACCTTCATTAAGGTAATTATTCTGGTATATTATATACACTGTATAATGCATGTACTTTTCAGTGTATTATGTTTACTACTTTTGGAAAAATAATGAAAAGATCATTTTATAATTGTTCAGATACGTTCTACCTCTATCTCTCCCAGACAACTTTGACAAAAATGTCAAGCAAGTTATATATGATCTTGGAAAATACATGAGGTAAGTAGTGATATTTGTTCAATTCATTGTATACATCTTATAATTCCATTTGTTTTACTTGTTATGTAATATACTATATATTTTTGTTAAATCTCGTTAATATATTTGTGCCTTGAAACACTTGTAGATGGTTGTCATCTAAAGAAATCCATAAAGAAGATATAAATTATTGGAAGAGAAAATTCCTCATCTAATGTGTGAAATGAAAAAGTGTCTACCTTCGACATTTTTCAATGCACAAGAACACTACCTCATACACCAAGTTGAGGAGATTGAATTGTGTGGACCTGTACACACAAGGTCAATGTGGATGGTTGAGAGGTACTTGAAATTTTGAAGGCTTTGGTTAGAAAAAGAGTACATCCTGAGGGTTCTATGGCATACCAGACCATGGTGTACATTAGTGAATATCTTCCTAAGTTTGTAGCAAAGATCCATGTAGATCGCATTTGAGATCCCAACTCCATTAAAAAATTCAAAGGGAAGTACCTGATGGGGAAAGGTAGATTGAGTAAAGTGAGAAGTAATTATAAGATGGTCATGGAAATTAATTGGAGTACATTTTACATATGGTTTTTATGTATATTGTACTTATTTAATTTTTAATCTTCAATATACATCAATTATAAATTAAGGTTGTATATTGTGGTATTTAACTAATTATACGTCATTTGTAAATTTCATATTTTTTGATACAATTGGTCGAGAGTGGGATGAACTACATTTCTACGTCACAAACAATCTTGATTGGATGATAGTATGGATTGAACGATGTCAACAATCTGGTCGCGCATTAACATGGGAAGGTGTGACTTCATTGGTTAAAGAAGCTCATTGTAATGGAGATTCAATGTTACACAAAGGGAAATTGATTTAGCATATTGTTTAAGAGATAAAAAGGTACGTATAAATAGATTAATCACCCATGGGGGTGTGCAAGAAGTTGAGTCCACTTTCTGGCCAAAAAGTGGAAGTGTTTTTCCTGATTTTCAGAATTTGACACATTTGACCTTAAAATTTGAAGCACTTAGAGATGAAATCTTTTAAGAAGTCACTAATCATAAAATGTAGTGCTCGTAGTCTAGTTTTCAAATATGTAATTTATTTCAATACCTAGATTGTACAAATTGAGTTTTAATAGGAATTTCTAAAAACCACTATTTAAAAGTCATTTTTTTTTACCATACCATGCACGTGTACAACATCCATATTTTGACTTAAATTATCGTATTTTTCTAAATACTTTTGGAAAAAGTTTTGTGACTCACTGAAGCTTGTTCAAGTGATATTTTTTTGTAATTTTTTATTGAATTTTTTTTTTTGTTAAATTTTTATTAGGAAGATTTGTCGTTTTGAAAAATCGTCATGTATGACATGCATAAGATGACCTAAACTTATCATTTTTTGATTTTTTTTTAAATTGAAAATAATTGTCTGAAGTTTTTTCTCATGCAATCCGTTTGTCAAAATGTTATGTTGATCAAAATTTATTAAAATAGTAAAAAACCCTGATATTTAAAGTTTATGGACCAATTTTATTAGAAATTAATTGAAAAATAGAAAAAATTATCCAATTGCAAAACAAATTACATATTTAGAATCTGCATTGTTTCATCTAAAATGGGTTTTAATTTTCAGAAAATTCTGTAAAAAGGTCATAGCCATATGTCCAAAGTCGGTATTTTTCTTTGACATTGTTAGGACCTTCAACTTGCAGGTCAAACCAGGTTGAAGGCCTAGGTTCGGACTTCCAATGCTTTTCTCGAATCAAAACATAAGCAAAAACCCAACCACAAAGCAAAAAAAATTCAAATTTTAAAAAACGGGATCCCGATTATAAAACGGGATCCTGTTTATTAATAAACGAGATCCCATCTTATAATCGGGATCTCGTTCCCTATTCTATAATATTCAGACTGTTGTAAAGGAAACGAGATCCCATTTCATAAACGAGATCCTATTTCCCAACAACCGGTCCCCACATTCAATGCCAAAGAATGGGATCCGCTTCTTATAAACGGGATCCCGATTTTTATAAGCGAGATCTCATTTTATAAACGGGATCCCGTTTCTTTTATTTAAATATACTACAAAAAATTACTGTGAAGTCTGCAACTTCACATGTACAGCCGAGAGCAGTAAAAGTAAATTATTTTTTATAAGCTATTGTATTTATAGGTGGTGAACTTTATTTTTAGTTGATTTTATCAAACGGGGCATCATCTACACCATTTTTGAAGTGGAATTTTGTTATTTTTGTGCTTGTTTGAAGGAATAAAAGGTTTTCAATTTGCAATATGGATTGAATTTTTCAAAGGAGGCATGAAGAAAACAATTTTTAAAGTGGAATTGTGGTAGTTTTTTACTTGTTTTGAGGAACACAAGAGGAAGAATTTTGTCCTAATAGGTATTCAACTTCTAATTTGGATTGAATATTTTGAAGTATTTCACTATTAACATTCATTTGTGCTTGAGAATTTTATAATTATGGGAGATAAAGTGTGTAATAAGAGAAGGAAGACATTCACTCCTCAAGAAGTTGAAGCAAATAGAGAAAAAGAGAGACAAAGACAAAGAGAAAGAAGAATGAGAATGGAATCAATGAATGATGGTGGGGCAACCAATTCAACAACTATTGAAAATGAAAACATTGAGGATACCATGGTTGTAGATGAAGCTAATTTGCAAGGAGTCAATTTGGAGAAGAATATGATTATACAAACAAGTCCTACTATGTCTTCAAATCCCTCTTTGAATGCTATGGAGAATGTTTCAATATGCACAAATCCAGGTATGTCTTCAAATCCACATGTTAGTGAAATGGTAAATTTGTATGTAGAAATTGTACAAGATGTTGGACTTAATGATGTTGACATTGACTATATTCAGAGAGATGGAACTTTTATAGAATTTGTTGAAAACAAAAAAGAAAAATCTTTTGTTGCAAATGAAAATCAAAATGATCATTTTGTTGAAAATGAAAACAAAACCTGTATTTTTGATGAAAATGAAAATGAAAACTGTTTTTTTGATGAAATGAAGATGAAAATGAAAATGAAAAATGAAAATGAAAATGAAAACCTATTTTTTGATGAAAATGAAGATGAAAATGTAAATGAAAATGAAGATGAAAATCTAGAATGTGATGTTGAATTTAATGAAAATACTTTTTTAAAAATTGGAAGTGGTGTTTTCGATAATCTTCTTGGTCAAATTTCTTGGAGGAAAATAAGAACACATGCGAATAGAATATACATCAAATTATTTTATCGTAAAAAATTTCCATTTCAATGTCAACTAATGATGCAATTGATGAGAATGCAAAAAATGAGGAAAGTAATGAAAAGGTTAGGCTTTTATGTTAAACCAAAAAGAAAAGATCAATCATTAAAACATGTTATGTCTACTATTGCTAGTGCCATTCAATCTATTGGGAAAAATAGTCGATCTAAAGATAAAAATGCAACAAGAAGAGCCATAATTACTGCTATAGTTAATAAATAAACTTTGAATAAAATAATGGTAAGCAATATTAGTGAAGTTTTAAAAATGCATCCTAAAACATTACTAAGAGCGGCAAAAAGAAGAGAAATATAGAAAATGATCTTATCAATCAATGTTGGAGTTTCAGTGGACGACTATTGAGGTTTGATATAAAATTGAATGTTGAAATTAAATCTTTGATCGAAAAATATTGGCATGATAATACTGGGGTTTCATCTAATGTTAGAGATGTTTTAAAATTAAGGATGGGGTCCAAAGTTCACGATCCTCACCCAAAACACCTATTAGATACAACACAAACTAAATTTTATAGAAAATTTTGTAGCGATTCAGTGTTACCTGGTAATATTAAAATAAGTCAAAGGTATTTTGAAAAATGTAAACCCTGGTATGTAAAAATTAATAAGCAATGAATATCTTGTTGTTGTAAAATACATGTTCAAATTTGTTATTTTTATGATGTTTTTCAATATATACATTGTACCTTGCATACTAACATGATTATACAGGATTGTGGTATTAATATGCCACCTGAAGCAATAAGAGAGTTTATTTCAGGTTTGTTTTGTGAAAAATCTAATGATAAATTATTTTTATTTAAGTTCTTGTATTTCTATACAATGCATTAACTGTGGAAATCTTTCATTTTTAAGAATTTCTTTGCATGAAAGTGTTGATCATGATTTTGGACAACAATTAGTAGATATCAAAAGATTTAGGAATGTTCGCTATTCTTTAAAAGATGGAAAAATAGGAAAGCATTGTGATTTAGTTACAAAAAAATTTAGTGTGCATGCATTTATGAGTGAATTTAAGAATAAAATTGTACCAAAATATGTCATGCACTCTAAACATGCTCGATGGCCTGATGGCCAATTTCGCTCATGTAGAAGCACATTTCCAATTGGTACTATACTTTCACTGGTTGATTTTTTGGAGAATTATACTCTCGCTTCGCAAGAGGAAATTCAATCTCAATTTTATAATTCAGTGCAAGTATCTATGTTTGTCCATATTGTTTATAGACATGTAGATGATAGCACTGAGGACGATAGAAATTTTTTGAGGAAGTATCATTTTTATTTGAGTGACAATCGGTTACACTCATCAGAGTTTGTTCAATTTATTGTTTTAGTATAGTTTATAGAAATTTAAGAGAAAGAGGAATCCATATGAAAGAACACCTCATATGGTCAGATAATTGTACGGTGTAGTTCAAAAATGCTAGAATGTTCTATTGGTTAAGTAGGGTTCACAAGGAACTTAATGTCTAGCATATATGGAGTTTTTTGAAGTTGGGAATGGTAAAGGAGAACATGATGGAGCTAGTGCGTGTGTCAAAATAATTCTTGCTAGAGAACAATTAAAATTCAAGGATTCAGTAAAATTTAAAGATGCACGTGAGATTTTGGATTGGTGCAATAGAAGATTATCTGCACCTCGTTCAAGTGATTCCTCTATAGTTCATTGATTCTTTTGGTTGGTGGAAGAAGAGAACATTGTATCTAGAGTTGATTGTGAGACAATCAGTGGATCTACTAAATGGCATTCATTTAGGAGTGTGACAGCAAGCACATGGACTATTGGACAAGGGAGCTTGCATGTTTTTTCCAGTTTTGTATCTCAAGAGATTGGGAAGCTTGTGAAAATAGAGAATGGGTTGAACAATGGGAGCAAAGATCGTTGACACCTGTAGAAGCACATAATCAATATGAAAGAGCTATTGAAGAAAATGATTAATTGTTTGTAAACATCTGAAGATTATGACCCTGTTTCAGACCTTGTACAAGAAGGTAATTTTAATTCAATTTATTTCATTTTATTTCACTTTATTAAGTTATTTTGTAATACTAAATTATTTATATGGATATGCACAAGTTATTAAATCAAATTTTGTTGGTAGGACATGTGTATGTTGTTATTGCACCTGAGGGGAATGAAGAGCAAACAAAATATTGGTTGGATCGTTGTGTGGAAACTAAACATAAGTTGATAACACCTTGAGTAGATGATGATGGCTTTCATTATCCAATAGGCACACTGATCCCCTTAAGACACCCCCTTAAGCAAATTTTGATAACAAGTTTTAGATCCCCTTAAGCAATTTTTTAGATCAAGTCTTTGATCCCCTTAAGAAAATTTTGAGAACTTATTTGATGATGGTTTTTGAACATGTTTTCCAATAGGATCGGTGGTGGTTGTTGACACTTGGCTACGAAAATACTTGAGAAGAAAGAATGGTCTACCTGCATTCGAAGGCTATGAAACACATAAAAAGATTATGCATTATTCACATTTGGTGGTGGCAACAAATATAAAACTAGAGCGGTATCGTGGAAGAACTTTAAAAAAAGTGTTATGGTCAATTTCTATGGAAGAGCATGAGGCAATCATAGATGCATTGCAAAAAAGAGAGGATGCAGCTGGTACAATGGAATAAGTAAATATAGGTAAATATAGTTTTAGTTTTATTTTGTCCTTTTAAATACATTAAATACATGTTTCAACATTGGTCAATTGTGTTATTAGTTGAAATTTATTTAAATTGTCCTTTTATACATCCTTAAGGCATAATCACAAAAATGATCTAGTCCATGCAGATTCAACCTAGACAACATGGAATACTTGGTAAAAGCAGGTAATTATTAGTTAAATTATATTTAAATACATGTTTTGATTACATATTGATATTTCTTGGAAATTAATAGTTAAAATTGATTTATTGTCATTTTTTGTATCCTTAAGCCATCATTGCATTAATCTCATACTTTGAAACAAAAAGGAGAGGATGCCTGGATTCACCTACAAACATGTGTGGAATACTTTTAAATGCAGGTACTTGAGTTTTGTACATATAGATAGTTTTATATAAATTAAAATATGCATGTTTTGATGATTTCATTGATATTGCTTGTACCTTTTTGATATCAGGTGGTGTGAAGACCTACTACATTCTAGCCACGAGTTTGAGATGTTCTTGAGATGGCATATCCAAATTTTGTAAACATTGTTTTGAGATGACATATATGTACATACATACTTACAGAATTAAACATACTCTATGTACTTCTATGTATCAAATCAATATTCTATATATTTTGTTTCTTAAATGTGCATGTTTTCCTACTTTGGAACTTTATGTCTAAGTGTATAATCACTAAATATCATGCATACATTATTGTTAAATCAATTATATCCTTAAGATGTATTATGACCCCTTAATACATCCCCTTAATAAATTCTATTATGACCCCTTTAGACGTCCCCTTTAAGACCCCTTAAGACATCCCCTTAAGACGTATTATAATTAAAGACATCCCCTTAAGATGTTCTATTATGAACCCTTTAGACATCCTTAAGACGCATTATTTGTTTTGAAAACTTATAAATTAGTGTTAGATGTTATTATTTATAGTATTTATTAATGCTTTTATTCTCTAATCTTCTATGGTATTGTTTATTTCTTAAAATTTTATCCTTTCTGGTATATAAATAGATTGCTTTTTTTTGTAAATTATGATTTATTGACTGATTATTGATTGGCGTGAATTGAATAAGTTCATTGAGTAATTATCATTATTTATTGAATGTACATATCATGTATATCATGTATGAAATCACTAAATTTGCAAAGTATAAATATTAAAATGTCCTATATTAATCCATGTATGAGATCACTAAATTTCACATTAATGTCCTATATTAATGTCTTGACTATGAACATAAAATGCATAAATGTACATGTGTAAATTAAAATTTTCAAACAATAATAAAGTCCATAATTTATGTAACATATTAAGTGCATGAAACCAATATATTAAGCGTATGAAATAAAGTCCAATAGAGTACATGAGAAACAAGAAATATACTCCATGAAATAAACAAATATAACACATAAAATCACATGTTTCTAGGTCATGTACTGTCTCTATAATCAAGAGACCTCTTCACACCATGCGGACTATGTGGATGACCTAAAACACTCTGTACAAGAGAAAGATGAAATCAGATGTAAGACAATAAAACATAATTTAATGAAAATTTAATTTATAATCCATCATAAAATTAAATTACTATCATATCTACGTCTGGATGCTCTGGTGCACCTGAAGCAACCTCTAAATTCTCTAAATCAATCTACATAAACAAGACAAAGAAATTCAAAATTAGATGTAGAACTCTACAATTAATTTTTTTTAATTCAATTTAATTTATAATTTATCATATTTTAATTGTACTGTATTTCGAGGTTGTGCACTAGGCTCTTCTCTAGGACCTGTCTGTAAATGCTCAACTACAAGATGTGTCTCATGCTATAAAAGAAAAAGAATATGTAAAAATATCATATTATGTATATATTCAATTTAAAATTTATAATTGACTTTAAATATAATAAAAAAATTAAATTACCATTTGATCTGGAACTTGCTCTACATGTCCTTCTAGTGGTGTAACTATGTTTGGGTCAGGGCTGAAAGTTGCACTAACAAGGTCCTACAAGATCAAAATTAAAGCATGTACAATTGAATTAGGTTAATATATATATATATATATATATATTCAAGTTTGCACATTTTGTGTAGAAAGTTTTGTAAACAACCTGGAAATCAATGGCCTCACGAGTAACTGCAACATCAAATGTTTTCCCGATGCCCATTCTTATTGTGGTATCAACCTAGACATACACGTACATAGACATTTAATGCTTATAATATTTACAAGTGTACATGCATGAGTTTCATATATCTAGTGAATTCAAAACTCATAAAACTGTAACTATACTAATGTAAACTGTAAAAAAATTTACAATATGAATGTACCTGCCCCTGATCTATGACACCGGATAGTGGAGGAGTGCTTGACAATCCCTCAGGAGGAATCGACGTGGATGCCGATTGACTCGCCTAAACCAACATAAATATTTCAAACATATATGTGATTCAATTATAAATTTAAAACTCAAGTTAAATAATTTATGATTTCATATATAATTTTAAAAATTGAAATCAAAATACCCCATAAGTGTTGCCGAGTACGACCGATGTCGATGTATGTACTTATGGAACAGATGATTTCCCTTGCATCGTTAGTGTCATTTGTACACCAAACAATTTGATTGTTAAAATGTATTGCAAAATTTTCTTTGATATATACAACCATCAAAATTCTTATAAAATGAACATACATCTAGATGCATATTTATACCTATGTCACAATGTCCTCAGGGTGATGGTCTGCTGTGAGGAACTCTACAAATGAACTGATGCGACCAGATGAACCACCAGAATCTCCCTGTCCACCTGAACTAGGTGTGGCATGATCAAGTCCATAACATAATTTATGAAAACTAGTACATATATGGGGGACGGGCCTCGACACTCCTGGAGAAGTACTCAAACCAGTTCCATAAAAAATCTTCCATCATCATCGTCTCTATGCTCCCCACTCACTATCACAGAAGCATGCTGATCAAGGTCTCCTGCGAGTGTACTAAGGGAACCTAATGTTGAGACTAGAGCTTGATGATGTACAGGTGTAGTAATGGGAGGACCAGGAGAAACAACAAGGGGTTGTGCATGCATAGGGCGTCGGGGATCAACCCTTTCCCCTAATCAAAATAATTGGGCTTTTTCCCCAAAACAAACTCTACATACAGTTTTCTCAAAAAATACAATGGGCACTCCCAATTAGCATGTGGGGGACTATCAAAAACCATATACCATCAATCCCAAAAATGTGCACTCATCGTGGATGCACCACCTCATGGATATTCTAGAATTGTTGGGTGGAATGGGTTGTCGAGTAACAGGGTCAAGAAAGTAGGGGGCTATATGGGCTTTCGTTATTTTAAGGTCTAATATTTGTTTGTAAGAGAGACCATCAGAATAAAATTGTCTCATTTTTCTCTCTCTCATTGATGCCTATCAAGATCAGAATCAATCATCCTAATGGCATCAACAACATTTTGCATCAGATGCAAAACGTCTCACATGTGGAGGAATCAATGCTTGACTCTGCATAGCATTGATTTGATTTTGTAAGGATGCAACTTGATCATTTATTCGTGCTCTCAAGTGAGCCTCATTAGATGCAATAGGTGTTGGATGTGGCATATTAGGTGGAGGGGGAGGTGGATGTGGTTGTGGCTGAGGTGGTGGATTGATGATATCATCAATGTTAAAATCATCCATGATATGCTCGATATAAATGTGCACCTACATTAAATCATACAAAATAGTCCATGTGCATACATATATTAAGATCATATATTTAATTGAAATAGGATGAGCAACATATATATTAAGATCATATATTTAATTGAAATGCACATATATATACATTGATTGTTCAACTCAAGAGCATGTCCATACAAAATTCAAAATTAAATGTATGTACATGTACATTTAAAATAAAAAATATGATGCATAATTTACATGCGTACAAATCATTAAACTAAACTATGTACATACATACAAATTTCAAAATTTAAGAACTATATATGCAAATTTTTAATACATGCACATACATACTAAACAATATACTTGAAACATTCTCAAAAGCTCATTTTATGTCTAACACACACACACACAAACACACATACATTACAAATTTTCAGTAGGAGAAATCATGATCTAGTAGATAGTCATAAAATATATACTATTATATATTATTCATTATAAGTTCATAAATTCCACCAAATTCATAAATCCATGTCACTAAAAATATCCATCTAGAACCAAAATCATAGATTCATGTCACTAAATATATCCATTTGGAACCAAATTTATAAATTCATGACACAAAATATCCATCGTTCACAAAATTTATAAATTCATAACTATTTAAGATCATTGTTTTAATTTATAAACTATTGTGGCTCCCTACTGCATAGATCTTCATTTGTTTGTGTTTTCCTTTTCAGAATCAGGAGTTCTCCTCTCCTCTAGCCATTTTTGATGCTCATCTATGATCCCATCCATAGCCCTGACAACATCAACAAGGTTTTTCATCCTAGATGCAAACATCCTCACAAGAGGTGCGACACATTCTTCATTTTGAATAATGTTGATTTGATCTTGGATGGTTCTAACATTGGCATTGATTTGTGCCTGCAAACAAGCATGTTCATTGATTTCAGGTGGTGGAGGTGGGGGGTTACAAGGTAGAGTGGGTGGAGGTGGAGGTGAAGGTGGTGGAGATGGATGGCGTGGAGGTAGATTGTGAATATTATTGAATGGATCCATGTGATCTTTAAGATATGAGTGAACCTGCATTAGATTTGTAAATTCAATATGTAAGATACATGTTTAGGAAATACCTTTAAACCATTCAATATAAATGGTCTTAAATAATTGAATACAAATGATAAAATTATATGTAAGCCTCATTTATATGTCTAAGGCACATGTTACTTGAATGAAAATATAATTAACTATTAATATTGTATAATCTTGCAGGATATTATTATTGTTAAATTTGGTTGGGCCTTGGGCAACTTTGATCACCAAATTTTAAGAACTTCTTTGATCCCCTTAAGAAATGTCATATTGGGACCCCTTAAGAAATCGAATTACGATTTAGGGTGACAAGATGGCTTAAGGGGATCTACGTCTAGTGAGGTCCTAAGAGAAAATGACATGGCTCAAGTGAATAAAATTTGGTAAAGTTTCCCAAGGCAACCAAATTTCATTAATAGCCTTTAAAGAAAAAATAATGGCTTTAGGGTTTAGGGTTTAGACTTTAGAGTTTAGGGTTTAGGGTAATAAGATAGCTTAAGGGGATCTACATGTAGTAAGATCCTAGGACAAAATTACATGGCATAAGGGAATGAAATTTGGTGGAGTTTCCTAAGGAAACCAAATTTCATTAAGAGCCTAAGAAAAAATGATGGATTTAGGGTTTAGGGTTTAGACTTTATAGTTTAGGGTTTATGGTAATAGGATAACTTAAGGGGATATATGTAGTAAGATCCTAGGAAAAAATTACATGGCATAAGGGAATGAAATTTGGTGGATTTTCCTAAGACAACCAAATTTCACTTTAAGATCCTGGGTAGGACAAAATGAATGGTTTAGTGTTTAGGGTTTAGAATTTAGAGTTCAGGATTTAGGGTTTACAAAACTTAGGGTAAATTTTTGGTGCCCCTTGGAATATTTAATGAACTTGCAAGTTAGTGAAGAACATTTTCTTGTGGAATAGATGATTGAGATCTACTCTTGTTTCAACTGACCAACCTAGATCATAATATCTCATTCATATTATAGTCTTGCAGGATCTTATTATTGTTAAATTTGGTTGCCTTGGGAAACTTTGATCACCAAATTTGAAGAACTTCTTTGATCCCCTTATGAAATTGAATTACGATTTAGGGTGACAGGATGGCTTAAGGGGATATACGTCTAGTGAGGTCCTAGGAGAAAATTACATGGATCAAGTGAATAAAATTTGGTGAAGTTTCCCAAGGCAACCAAATTTCATTAAAAGACTTTAAGGAAAAAATGATGGCTTTAGGGTTTAGGGTTTAGACTTTAGAGTTTAGGGTTTAGAGTAATATGATAACTTAAGATGTACATGTAGTAAGATCCTAGGACAAAATTGCATGGCATAAGGGAATGAAATATGGTGGATTTTCCTAAGACAACCAAATTCCACTTTAAGGTGTTGGGTAGGATAAAATGAATGGTTTAGTATTTAGGGTTTATATTTTAGAGTTCAGGGTTTAGGGTTTACAAAACTTAGGGTAAAGTTTTGGTGCCCCTTGGAATATTTAATGAACTTGTAAGTTAGTGAAGAACATTTTCTTGTGGAATAGTTGATTGAGATCTACTTTTGTTTCAACTGACCAACCTAGATCATGAAATCTCATTCATATTATAATCTTGCACGATCTTAATATTGTTAAATTTGGTTGCCTTGGGAAACTTCACCAAATTTTAAGAACTTCTTTGACCCCCTTAATAAATTTGTCATATTGGGACCCCTTAAGAAATTGATTTACGATTTAGGGTGATAGGATGGCTTAAGGGGATCTAGATGTCTAGTGAGGTCCAAATTTAGTCATACTATAGCCTCATTGGTTCCATCTAGCTCTGGGTCAAAAGTGTTTACCCCTCTAATAAAAAAAGTTTCATGTTAAAAATGAATCAATCTATACATGTCACAAAAATAACAATAATCTCAAATGTAACCCATACTCTAACCATAATAGAATGCTAAATGATCCCCATCCCTAACCATATCCTGATTGAATTGTAAACCTAATTGAAACTTAATTAAATTATAACATTTACCTAATCTTAAATGTATTCCTATATTATATTATATTAAATTATATTATATTTTATATTATATTTAAATTAATTTATATTTGTATTATAATTATATTAATATTTATTATATATTCCTAATTGTAACCTAACTATTTACTACAAACCTAATTGAATCTTAAGCCTAATCCTCATTAAAACCCCAAGTAAATTGTAACATTACCTATCCTTAATTGTAATCTTATATTATATTTTATGATATTAAATATTTATATTATTTAATATATTATATTATATATTTATTAAATATAATATATTAAATAATATAAATATTTAATTATATTTCTTTTATATGAATCCTCCTCCTATCTCTAAATTGTAATAATAGCATGTAGTTCCTCCAACCTATCATCATGTACCTCCTCCCTTTCCCATGTAATAGGTGTACCTTCTAGGTGTTAAATGGTTCCATCTTGGTCTCCTTATTGATGCATTTCTATCCTTCCAAATAAATCTATATAGTATCAAAATATAGGTAATTTTATGGTTATTGAATCTCTCTTAATTGCTAAAGAATCCATTATGATTCAAGATGGGTGGATTATTATCTAGGATAACATCTTAAAAATCCTATAGAGGTCATGTGGTATGTGTTTCTTAATATATATATTCCCATACAAACCTCTTTCCATGTATTATCAACTCTCCTATATAATAGACACCTTACTAGATTTAAATTTCATATGATATATATGTACCCAAGTGTTTCCAATTAGAATTGCTATAATTATACTTTTATGGCATTCTAGATATTCATAATAGTTTTCATAAATCTACCAAATAGACCCATTCTTGACATTGAACCTACATAAGTTTAGGTATGTCCAATGAAAGAAACTTTACCCATAGCACTCTCACTCACACTCTCCTATCTTGTGGATATAATAGAATAAAGTTTTCTTCCACTGATTTAGATCCCTAATGATCATGTCTAAGTGTCATAGAGAGTGATCATCCACTCTTCATAAACTTGTAGAAACCAAAAGGTTTTATATTATGTGTTCAAATAAGTGAAAAAATTACAAAAAGCTCTACTAAATGGTGACAACAGAGGGTTTTTTTAAGGCAACCAAATTTCATTTTAAGGTCCTAAGATAAAATTCAAATGATTTAGTGTTGAGGGTTTAGATTTTACAGTTTAGGGTCTAGGGTTTAGCAAACTTAGGGTGAAGTTTGGGTGGCCCTTGACATAATTTAGACTTGCAAGTTAGTGCCAATTGGAATTGATTGTACGTGCTTAGATTTACAAATTTGCTAACTAAATTTGCAAACAAACATCAAGATAAACTTTATGAATTTTAACTATTCTTTAACATATTGTTTTCTAATCTAATTATAATTTAACATTGAAACTAAAGTTTAACATATCATTTTTTCCATACAATGCAAATAAAATTTAAAACATTTAAGCAATACAAATGAATTTTTTTGAGCTCGAAATTACCTAGTTTTCAAAATCAAAATGATTTGTTTGATTTCAATTTAGGGTTTTAACAAAAAATTGTTCCAATTTAATTTAGGGTTTCAATTTCTAAGAAATTAGGGTTTTTAATGCAATTTTTTCTTTTCAATTCAAACTAGGGTTTTCAAATTCAATTTTTTTCATTTGATTTGAATTCAAGGTTTCAAAAAGCTTGATTAGGGTTTCTAAATGCAATTTTTTTATTTCATTTCGATTTCTAGGGTTTTGAAATGCAATTTTTTTTGTTTTGTTTCAATTACGGTTTTCAAATTCATTTTTTTGTTTAATCGAACAATTTAGGTTTCAAAAGTTAAATTTTGTTTGTAAAACACAATTCAAGGTTCATTTTTTCATTTTTATTAAAAAACCTTCAGGTTTCATTTCTTTTTTTGTCTATTTTTACAATTATTCATTTCTACTATAACAGTTAAAAAAATGCTCAAAACGTGAAATAAATTAAAAAAAAATGCTAAATTCACTTATTTTCTTCACAATTTCAATTAAAAATAGAAAAATGCAAAAAAAAGAGATGTGGGCGGGTACCTGTAGTTGTTTGTGGGGGTCACTGTCACCAGTATTTGGGGTCCCATCCACTGTGCAATGAACTCTGTTTGTTTTTTTTTTAAAAATAGCAATATAAAATGGGATCCTAATTTCTACAAAACGGGATCCCAATTTCTACAAATCGGGATCCCGTTTCATGGTAATCGGGATCCCATTCCTTTTCCATTGGTTCAAGATCCTATGGGAAACGGGATCCTGATTTTTAAAAAGTGGGATCCCATTTTGTGTCAAGCTCGGGCTCCCGAAGTTGAACTAGATCCCAATTTTTAAAAATCGGGATCCCATTTTATCAAAGCCGATTTCAATTTTTTGGTTAAGGAAAAAACTTCCACGTTTCGTGGACTCAAATTTGTGCACTTACGCCCATATTATTTAATTATTTTCAATTATATTGATGCATATATATGTTGAGATTGTTTTCTTTGCATACATTCGGCCAAGAATAAATATGTTTATCAATTGACGATATTGGAATAATTTTTACATGTTTGACATATTGCAAGTGAAACACCACAAGGCTATGTGGTGCAATGGTCATAAATTTTGAATCAAAATGTTGGATGACATGAAGAAAACTTGTGATTCTAGTATAACTGCAGTCTTTTAGGTGACTAATCTGTCATCTAGAAGCGAATACATCCAGAAGTCTAAGAAAATTGATACTATGGGATTTTGGATGATATACTTGAGTGTGACTTTAAGTCCTTCAAATTAATTTTGTTCATCGTCCTATGGTAAAGGTTACAATTGAATGAAAATGATCCTAAGAGAACTGTTATTGAACATGCTAATGAATTTACCATGGTTAATGCAAGGTTGATCGAGCGAGCTAGAAATGAGCCCTATGTTCTTCCAAGCCAATGTGAGTAGGTATTTTACTCAGAGGTTCTAGGTAAACTAGGTTGGTCATTTGTTTTTAGACATGATCCAAGAGGAAGGCTGGTAAAGTATAATGTGGTGGAAGAAGAAGATACCGAAGAACTAGAAGATGATGTAGATGATGATCAGGATCAACAGTTAGTTGATGATGTCCCTGAAGAAGATGTCGAAGAGGAGGAACTAGATCATGATGATGTAAGAGTTAATATTCATGAAGATGATATCCGTGTGGATGATGACATTATTGAAACTGATATCAATGACAATGATGATGATATGACCAATCCTTACAATGTCGAATCTAGATCGGATGATACAGACAAAGAGTTGGATGAAGAAGAAGATCAATGACATTGAAATGTATGAGTTATGTGATTATATTAGCTATTTGATATTAATTTCTTGATAGAGTTATATTTGACTTATGTGGTTACATAATTAATTCATGATGTTTTTAATTTTTATGCCATTACATAATTAATTTAATGATGTACTTTTAAATGTTTGAAAGGTCAAAAAATTAAAACATTTCAATAGTGATGTTAACAACCTTGAAATTAGTGTGTTTTATGTTTCATGTGATCATACAAGATTAAAAAGTTAGTTGTAGAGATGGTTTTTTAGTGGTTGACATATAAAGGCCTTTAAAAGGCATAAAGTGATCATTGTAATGGTTGTTGAGGGTTGAGGATTTAAAATACAAGCTCTTGACATTCAAAAATCTGTGTTTTTCTTCAAAATTTATGTATTTTTCATGTTATGCAACACTCTACTGTCACATGCACCCATATTTTGATGTGAAATAAATTCAGGTCGTGAATATATGTGTTAGCTTTGATTTGAATCTGATTTGAGGTCTTAAGGTGTTGATTTGAGTTAGAAAGCTTCATTTCTTTGCATACAGCCCGGTTACCCTATTTTTGAGGGTTTTGTAGTCCAAACATGATATAAAGGGGCTCTTACAATTTTTGTGATTACTGTAGCTTGTTTAAGAGGCCCCATGGATACTGTTGTAATTATAGGATGCATGAATAGGGTGTAGAATAAAAAATAAAGAAGGTATAGGTGCTATCCTCAAGAGTTTTGTGAAGAAAAGCATGTGAAATGAGAGGTATTTTCTGGCCTGATGCTTGTTTGTTCCTTCATTTTCTATAAGAAGGATTTCAAGGCTAGAAGTATGGGTTATCAAGTTAGATATTTTTGGTTGAGTCTAGGTAGATTTGCAGAGAAAATTGTAAAGTTTGATGGTTTTAAGGAAAATGCAATTTAGGTTTTGAGTCATTCTGTAGTAGGTTTTGAATTCATGGGGATTTGATGTTTTATGATAGTACTGGCATTTGAATTGAAATGATTAATTCAAACTCATGTCTCTCCATTGTACATGCATATCTAAATTTTGAATAAGATAATCAAGGGTTGTCTAGTTCATCTCACTCTTGTGGTGTGTATGATTTCTATTTTGGCATTAATTCAAGGAATTAATTAAAATGTTTGAATGTGATTGTAGGTGGATATGTTCTATATAAGGATTTGATAAGTAGTATTGGGTTAGAATACATGTTGATGAAATTGTAAAGCAATGTTCTCAAGGATCTTATATGTTATGTATTAAATCTATCATAAACCCTTAGATGTTTATGAATTTGACTCCCTCAATGGATATATGGCATTGATGTAAGTTGTACTAATTTGTATGGTTCAGTATTTTGTTTGTCTTTACCTAGCGCTTGCTACAAATTGCAAATCAATGAATATTTTACACTGTGGAATGTGTTGTAGTTATCTCATGCTCCAAATAGTTGATATTACTGATGAATAACCAATTCTATTCAATATTATGCTATTATGTTGAGCTATTAAATGATATTATTTGTTGTTGTTAATTTTGTTTATGATAATGGTGCATAGGTTGTAAACGCATTAAGGGATCACCCTCCCAGGTCTTGTAGAGCCCAAAGTGTAGGAGGTCTTTAAAATCCTTGTCAATTGGTCCAGGGCCTTCGAGTTTCCCTTGATTGGAATTAACAATTCCATAGGTAAATTAGAAGACCAACCTGGTTATAGTAAAAAAAACTAATAGGTAGAGGGGAGAGAGATAGAGGGATTTAGTGAGAGAGAGAGGTAGGGAGTGGGAAAGAGATAGAGGGTAGAGGGTTAAGGGTAGAGGGGAGGGAGATAAGAGTGAGTGAGAGAGAGAGAGACTTGAGAGAGGGAGAGAGGGTAGGAGGGTGAGACTTGAGAGAGAGAGGGAGGGAGGGAGGGAGGGAGGGAGAGGGAGGGAGGGAGAGGGTAGAGGGTCTAA
>VDFB02172619.1:0-24109 GCA_007258455.2 Sequoia sempervirens
CTTCTAAATAAAACTCAAAATACCATGGAAACTGATAGGTCCCTATATTAGTAAGTAAGTAGAGTCTATAGGGCATAGTTTTATTTTATACAAGAATGCTCATGAAAGGAATCTTCAAGGGATAGTGAGTGAGTTGTTTGAGATTGTAGTTGATGGTGCAATATACAGTCTTAAAGGCTGTTAACAAGGCAGTAAATGTACAAGAAAATCAAATTGTACACTACAAACAATTCACAATGTTATCTTGCATAATGACTTAATTCTGAAGACAAAAATCTCATTGTATCTTGATGAAAGTAGTGAACTTAATGGCCAATCACTGGCAACCATGATTTTAAAACATGCTATTGTGGTTATGAAGGTAACATTTTAAGCAAGGTGATGAGTGGTTGTTTGGAACAATGGCAGGTATGAAGGACTCACTTTATATGCATACTATGTAGTCTAGCTTAAGACAAAGTTCTTTGAAGAGATTGAAGGTGGATTATTGAACTCAAGGGTTACCATGATAAAGATTAAAGCAAAGACTAAGATCTATTTAAAAGCCACTATCATGAAGATATTAAAGATGCCAAATGCAAAACCCTAGCAGCTGGAGAAATGAACATAGTGTGAAAGAGGACAATGTGTTAGGGCAGATTTAGGAGATCTCCACATTATCTAAGCATAGGAAAATACATCATTTATTTATTTTTAAAATTAAAAGAATTATTCTAAACCCTATATAGGACACATTGATACTTCAAAAGTATGATCTAATTTATTTTTTAAATTAAAAGAAGTCATTCTAAACCCTATATAGGATACATTTATACTTCAAAAGCATCTAAAGGAATTTGAGATTATGCAAACATATGTCAATTAAATACCTGAATTACAAATAGTAGCACAAACATTGTAACCCTTGTTGATTAGAGTGGGAATGAGATAAATTGCAATGAATCCTATGCCTCCTATCACAAACATCTCCTTATGATTCTTTGTCATTCTTTACTGAAACACTTCTCCATTTTGGCAGGCTACACTTGAAAATAAGGTTTCAACAAAGGTTTTATTATATGTTTATTAAAATGAAAACTCCATTCTAGCGGGCTATGCCTAAAAATGAGATTT
Organism: Sequoia sempervirens; assembly: GCA_007258455.2. Taxonomy (NCBI): domain Eukaryota; kingdom Viridiplantae; phylum Streptophyta; class Pinopsida; order Cupressales; family Cupressaceae; genus Sequoia; species Sequoia sempervirens. Next base: position 1,114 of record VDFB02172619.1, read on the forward strand.
CAACAAAATTTTTAGAGTATGTTTATTAGAGTTTTAGAGTATTTTGGTGGGCTATATTCAAATGATTTGTTCAAATGGATTGTGATTGACATGATTTGCTACATTTAGTGTTGTAAATTGTAATGATGCCACAATTACCGTACTACCTCCATCTCTTATTATACCTATTGTGGTATGGTGGTGTTTTTCCCTTCCCTTCTACTATTTACTGCACTACCACTTTGCTTAAGGCTTCTTACTGCAGGGTTGCGGTGAATACCACTCTACCACATATGTTGCTCACCTTCTTGGCGGTATAGTGGTGTATTCTTTGGATCATTACTTGAAGAGTGTCAATGAGAAAATCTTATTTGTCTTACCAATATCTCAATGTCTCATGGAAATTAGATCTTATGTTCCTCCGATGTTGGTTGCCAGTGTCGATGAGACAAGTTAATATCTCTTTCCCATATGCCACTGTCTCATAGATATTTTTCTTCGACGATATTTCTTTATATATCAATGTAACTCTACCATGTTAGGGAGACTCATGATTATCACTACAATATGGTAGTGTTTTTCCCTTCCCTTCAGCTGTTTACCACATTACCGCCTTGCTCAAGGCTTCTTGTTGTGAGGTTGTAGTGTATGCTACTCTATCACATATGTTGCTCACCTTCCCGACAATCTAGCAGTGTATGCTTTTGATCATTACTTGAAGAGTGTCGATGAGACAATCTTATTTGTCTTATTGATATCTCAATGTCTCATTAAGATTACTTCATTATATCCAAGAGTTGTGTTTCATCGAGCACTTGTGGATATACCTTGTCGATGTGACGTAAGTGATTCTCTCCTTGATATGCTCATATCTTGTTGACATTTCACTATTTTACATCATTAATGAGACATCTAAATAAGTATTTTTGACATAGGGGCATCTAAACTGGCACTAAACCCGAAGCTAAACTCGAAGATAAAGTTAGAGCTAAAAGTGGCACTAAACTCAAAGCTAAACTTGGAGCCAAAGGTGACACTAATGACAACACCACAATTGAAGCCAATATCAGCGCTAAAGGCAGTGCTAATTCGGTACACATTAGCACCTAAATTAGCACCGAATTGTCTTGATCGGTGCAAATAAATGCCAAAAATAGCACCATCCCAATAAATAGTGCCAACATTTTCAAAAATTGGCAAAAAATACATTAAAATAGTGGGTGGAAGAAAAAAACGGAGCAAAAAATGGAGCAAATCACAAGGATTTGTTGTAGTGAATGGCTTATTAGGATTGGGAGTTTTAACAGGCGTTAAGGAAATTAGGTTCTTTTCTAGAAGTTGTAACATGGTGATATGGAGGGTATTAGATAAGGGAGTAAGTTGTCTAGCTGGATCTCCAAATATAAAAGGATTTGTCTTCTTTATAGTAGCCACTTGGGTATCAACACATTGGGTTGGTTGAGGGGAATTTAGTTGAATAAATCCTCTATTTTGTTTTCTTAAAGGTTGGTAATTGTTTTGATTTGTGGATTTAGACTTTTTAGGATGGCTCTAGAGGCAGGTTTTGTTTCACTACTACTAACCATGTTTTGATAATCATGAAGGGTGGTACACAAGTGTATGAAGGAAGTAAATTTTATCATGCCAAGCTTATCTTGCATCTTAGTTTGTAAGTTCTCAATGTACATCCGTTGAAGGTGAGGATCGAGAATCTTTACGTTGATTTGGGAATAAAGCAATTGGTAGTGTGAAATGAAGTCAATAACCTTTTCATCATCCTTTTGCTTACATCTCATCAAATCATCTAATGTCATCTTAAGAGTCATGTGCACTTGGAAATAGCTGATAAAGGCCTCAAAAATTTCATTGAAGGAACAAATTGAGTTATGTGGTAATGAGGAAAATCATTCTAAAGTGGTATCTTTCAAAGAACTAGGGAAAATATTAAGCCAATAGCTTATCTTCAAGGACAAAATCACTGCATAAGGTGGTGTAAGCAGAAACATGGTTAGAAGGATCTCCTTTACCTCCACATTTATCAAACCTAGGAATCTATATACCTTGTGGTATTGGTATTCTTAATATCTCCAAGGATAAGGGATTTCTTTTGACATAGTATGAAGGTTCGCCATTTTGATTTTGGCTTATGGTGGAAAATTTTCATTGAAGGGATGAAATATTTTGCAAAAGTTGGTTAAGGATGGTATCATTGGTTGTGTTTTGGGATGGAGGTGAATATGGTGGAGGTGTATATGTGTTTGAGGGGAAAGTGAATGGAATACTTATGGGAAGGAAAGTGGTAGGAGATATAACATGAGATGCCACAAAGGTACAAGGATTGCTAGTGGAAATACCCCAAGGTAGGAATGACATTACTAGTAGGTTGCATCGTTGTGGTAACTTGAGGGTTGGTGTAAGTAGGAATAGAGGAAATGGTTATAGGAGGAGGAATTTGAGTTCCTCCTTGACTTTGAGTATTGTTCAAAGTTTGAGCACAACTAGTCATTGAGGTAAGGTGTTTTCCAAAAATATGAGCTAAGTTACGTGCAATCTCTATTCCTTTTTCACTTTCAATCATTCAATGTATGATATCTATGGTAGGAATAGCGGTGTTGGAAATGTTTTTCAATACTCACTAGGTTTTGTAGGTTCACCAATTCTTCATAGATTTTGATTATGTTTTCTTGAGGAACATTAGCAACCATTGTTTCCACACTTGTCATACTACTTCAAAGTAAAGAGTTGTCTAGGGTATGGTCCATACCTAGTGAATTAGTGTCAACACTATGAGTGAAAAAGTTTAAAGATAACCCAAGATCCACGATGAGTGTGTTATCATTGGATGACATGAGTCTCAAACTACGTCTCACAATAGTATTCGCAATAGGACACCAAGTTGTAAAGCTCATGCAAAGGAAAAGCAATGAATGCAAGATAAATACAATGAACACAAGATAAATAATATGCTTTAATTCCAATTCTTATGTTTACAAATGCAATTGAAATGAAACCAAATTTAAGCTAGATCTAATGAAATGAATGAAATAGAAAAATCTGCAAATTGAAATAGAGATCTAACATCAACAAAAAAAAAGTATAGAAATGAAGTTTTAAATGCTATAAAATGCAGATTCATACTTGATTTAGGACTAAATCACCTAGATGGGTGAATGAGCCCCAAATTAGGGTTTTTGAACCAAATTCAACAAATTTTAAGATGATTTTAAGGTGTCTAAGTTGTATGTTGACTTTACTATTTGCATTGATAGATTTCCAGTAAAATTTAATGACACAAGATGCAAAAATGCAACATATATGCACTTTCACTAATGGAAGATTTAGAAGCCCTAAATTTAATTCAACTAATTCAAATATAATGCAAAGTTAATGCAATCTAGATCTAGGACTTACAATGTTCTCCAAATCATAAATTCAAGGGTCCAAAGGTTAGGTTCATTAAAGTGATTTTTCCACCTTTTGGGAGATAAAACTTAGGACCTATTGAACATACCTTGATCATTGGGAAACCAAGATCCCTCAACCCAGTGACTCAATTGATGGAAAGGACTAGTGGTTTCCTATTGTGATTAGATAGGGGTTCACCACTAAATGAAGCTTCAAAGGGGAAATGAAAACGACCATGCATAAAACCCTAGAAACTTAATAATATGAAATCAAATTGACTAACAAAAATCAGATAGAAAGGAAGTTGGTAAACTAGTGGATTCCAAGCAAGATTTGCAACTCTAAATTTTTTCTTTTTGAAGTGTACTGGGACTCATACACCAGACTAGGCGATTTATTCCTACTACAGGAATCTGGGTAGAATCTAGAATCTTTTGCTGACAAATCAGGATCTAAAAAAATTGGTAAAAAGAGGTATACTTGGATTCATACACCTAGAGGGGTGATTTAGTCCCGGTATTATGGTTTTACTGATATTTCCATAGCCTCAAGAGATCTTTTGTAGCTTTCATCTTGTTCGATTCTTTAAATTTGAAAGTTTGAATTTTGGTCTATAGGTGAGTTTCCGTGAAGATTACAACTTATTGACAACTTTGAACACTTTGTCTTCAAAGGATCTTCAAGCTCCAATTCACCTAGATCTGCAATCACACATCAAGAGAGAAAAGTGTTGATTTGTTAGAGAATAGGGGTTTGCCTTGGTCAGACCCTGTTTTGGTAATTAAACCTTGAAATGAAATGAATTAACATGAAGGAATGATGAATAAACAAATGTAATGTTGCAACTTAACAAACCCTTGAAATAAAGGTTGCAATCTTGTGTGAAATGGCTAGCATGAATGTGGATCTTGACTCTTGATTCAATGCTTGAAACTTTGTCTTGAATGCTTGTTTGAATCATGAAACCCTACATCACAAATGTTAGCTCAAAGAAAAACATGATGCATGATGACTTTGATATGATGCTTGAATCTTGAATGTAGCTCCAAATTCTTGATGATTTGCTCTTGAAAGCTCTCTTGATCATAAATTCGCTATAATATTTGATCTCAAAAATTGCTAGATGACTTGTAAGCTTGATAGGTGAAATTGTGCGAAATAACCTTGTATCTATACTTGTTTATGCCAAATTTCTTGAAATTACAACACTACAAGCCAACACGATCTAGGATAATAAAATCCCATCAAGAATTTGAATTAAAATAGGTCCAAGCTAAAGTGGAACTCATACACCAGTTGGGGTGTATGAGTCCCAATAGCTTAAACTTGGGTCTCAAACTTCAAGAAATGTTAAGTTCAATGCAATATTAGAAATCAAGTGCTAAGACCTAGGTGGGAGCCATACACCCAAGGTGGTGTATGAGTACTAGATCACTAGATTTGGAACACAGCCCAAAAAATGAATTATGGATTGTCATTTATTAAATGTCAAGATTATCCATAGAGAAATGCATTTAATTAGACTTGTGGATGCAAAATAGGACCAATTAAAGCATAAATGAACCCAATTTTAATTAAAAGGGGGCCCAAAACTTAATGTGAACATGTAAGACCTATTACAATAGTAAATTAAGGCATCAATTAGCTCATTTTATTAATTCCCAAGTGAGGAAAAGGGATACTTTTTCCATCACTACAATGTTAAGTCAATGTTCCTTCATGGTGACTTGTAGAAATAAATTTAATCTTACAACTAGAGCATTTTGTGGTTAAAGGTAAATAACATTTGGTATGAGAGTTGAAAAAGTCTTTGTATCATCTTAAGCAATCTCCTAGGATGTGGTACTAAAAATTTGACACCTATGCATTATCTTTAGGATTTTCGAGACCTAAATTTGACTATTATGTTTATTATGAATTTGATAATGGTTGCATTCTCATAATTACATTATATGTAGATGATATGTTATTTTTTGGGAATGGTAAGAGTTTGATTTCTAATTTGAAGTCTCAATTGTCAGCATGTAGTTTGAGATGAAGGATCTAAGTGCAATGAGGTATACTCTAGGGATGGATATTAGAAGAGAAAGAGCTAAAAAAATATTTGGTAAGCCAGAGCAAGTATGTGAATTTTTAGTGTTTGAGAGATTCAACATGACAATGGGAACAAAGCTTTTTGTGGAGGATTGTCCAAAAACTTTGATTAAGATGGAGGACATGATTGGAAAGTACCATATGTAAGTGTTGTTGGCAGTCTAATGTATGTTATGGTTTGTACAATGCAAGACATTTCCCAAGAAGTGGGAGTCCTTATTCGGTTCATGGCTAATCTTGGACAGGTATATATTGGGATGCAATGAAGAGAGTGTATAGATATTTGTGGGGTACATTTGAGTAATCTCTATATTTTCATAGTTATCATATTAGACCTAGACACTTAGTATTTGTGGATGAGTGGATTCAAATTAGGTAGGTGACATTGATAATAGAAGATCTACTAGTGGCTATGTGTTCATGATATTTGGTGGTTTTATTAGTTGGATGAGTAAGTGATAGTTGTAGTTGCTTTTTCCATTATAGAAGTAGAGTAAATGGTAGCTACTCATGCTTGTAAGGAAGCAATTTGGCTTAAGAGATTGTGTTTCAATTTTAGTTTTGATGTAAAACATGTTACTATCTATTGTGCCAATCAAAGTGCCATTTGCTTAGTAAAGAATCCTACACTCCATGGGCCAAAACAAAAACACATTGATGTTCAATTTCATTTTGTTTAAGATATGGTGGAAGATGGAAAGATGAAGTTAGAGAAGGTTGATAGTTTGGTGAATGTTGTAGATGAATTGACAAAGCCAATGAGCATTGATATTTTTAGATGGTGTTTAGAGCGTATGGGCTTCATAGCCTCTAACAGTAAAATTTTGTTATTTCCATTAGCTCTTCAAAGGTGTTTGACAAGTGGGAGAGTGCTAGGAAAAATATTGTGTCTTAATCTTTGATTCTTCTGAGCATATTTAATTATATAAGGGCATCATTTGTTGAAGATAGCTCAAGAAAGAGTTGAAGTGGAAAGTTGCTATTACAAGTGGAGTTGTGTATGAAAATATTTTCTATTTCATGTTGAGTTTGCATCAAATGCAAGATTTTTGGAGGTGCAATTATATTTTTATAGGTTTAGGTTTTTCATGTGTAAGTTTAGTAAAAATTGGTAGTTGTAATATTGCATGTGTTGACAATTGGAAACTTACCATTACACACGTGGTGGTTCCGCTTTCCGTGTTTCATCTTCAACTTTTCACATTCAATTTTAGAAATGTTTAATCAATGCATTGTAAGCTCCTATATATATTTATCACTTATAATTTGGAGTTTTAGATTACTATTTTGTTGAAGTACCATTATATTGCCGAAAGTACTCTAGAATCAAGAAGTATGAAGATTCTTGCAAGAGAATAGTTATACAATTATATTGTAACTTGTTTATTATTGTTGAATAATATAATTGAGATATGTTTTGGAGTATGGAGTTTTTCTCTTGAAAGGATTTTATCCATGTAAATAATTTTTTATCTAATGGTTACATGTATGTGCGTCTAAATCTATAATAGTTTATTTGATGGTTATATGTGTGTGCATCTAAATATAACAATTTAAAGGTGTTTAAGAAATTTTTGCAACTCTCTCTTAGATTGATGTCGGAAGCATTTTCTGCATACTCAACTTTGTTTCAATATTTGATGCAACTAGATATATTTAATTAAATTTAATCACAAGAGATTTGTATCATGTCATTTATCATGTTGTGTTCTATTAAAGCATAAAAAGGAGAGAAACTTCTTAGTCAATCAATCATTTGATAATGCAATATTTTAGTTAAAAGGTTACATGCTATTATTAGTCGATAGGCTTTTACAGTGGATTTGCTAGCCCACAAGCCATTAGGATACCTGTCTCATGCACCTGACATACCATTTGACCAACCGACATACCATTTGATCCCCTTTGCTATTTGCAACCCTCTCTTTTCTCACATCTATAAACAATAAGCTATTAAATGATAAACCAAACACTCCATCATCCCAAATACTCCACCATCCAAATTACTTTCTGATTCTAATCTCATTAAGAATAAATCTACCAGCTTACTCCAACAAAAGAGGTGGCTTAGGAAAATTGTACTGGAGTTGAATGCACCATCTAATCTTTGTCAGAGAAGAATGTTGATATTAATGTTGCATTTTCCCTTCAACCGCCCTCCATTGCCACCTCCAATTTGCATAAATATATTGATGTCCACAATTATCTATAAGCTTTGGAGTTGAACATGCAAGGAACTACAGAGACATAACACTTCTTGTGCCCACTGACTACAAGAGATTATGTGTTCTCTTCAGTCGTCCTTGATCATCATCTCTAGTTTTCATAAATAGATTGTGTTGTTAATCGATCACTCCATCAACTGGACATTTGCATCGATTCAAACAATGCTACTACTTCTAACATGTAAGAAGTTTGCATCTTGATAACAATTTTTTATTGGTGGAACTTTGTTCAAAAATTCATGTGTTGTCTCCCTTTTGGTTTGCTTTCCCTTCTGATCTATAAAACATAATAGAGAAAAATGTAATTAGGTAGGTAAATAGGGTTATGTTTTAACAATATGTAAATTGAAATGAATTGATTTTTTATGCATAGAATTACAAAACTTAAGACCACATAATTACACTAAGGTAGCAAAGGAAACATAATTTTTATCTATATATGGCATATCTATTGCAACACAATAGCCTCTATCAATACAAAACAATCTCATTTATTTTAAACATATGATGCTTCTAGTTAGAATTTCTTGCAGAGCCAAAAACCTATCCTATCCAGCAAATCAAAGCTTAGTACTCAATGCCATGCAACAACAAGAATGTTGATATCAAAGTTTTTGACTTAGAAAAATTTGATGTACATTGTACTTACATAGGTGAGAGGAAGAGTGTTAGTGATGTTATATTTCCTACACCATAGACCACCATGAAACATTCATGATGTTTTATATTTCATATCCGTTTGCACTCTCATATAATCCAACTTAACACAAAGCTTTTGGCCCCCAAACAAATCTCAATCTACACTCAAACGAATACAAAATCCAACAAAGATGACTAAGATCTTGTTAATCCAAATAAGCAACAATCCCACAAATACCCAACTAAACTTGCACATACAAATGAGAAAAAAACCTACAGAATTCTAGTCCCCTTTAGAAATTCTTGAAATCAAATTAGCAAAACATAATTTTTTGAAATCTAGATGATCCATATTATATTTATAGCTTCACAAAAAAATTTCTTAGCCTATCCTATTGCGATCATACATAACCTGCATCAAAGCTTCCGTTTCACATGGTTGGGAAATGGTTACTACTAAATTAAAAATTTAAAAAATGCTAGATAATTTCAGTGAGCCCCCCTTTGTGTGGGCATTTCCCATACAAGGTGTTATTGCCCTTGCAATGTCCTCAACACCCCAAACCAGTCTTCATAGAGGTGCTACTTCAATCTATTCATAATTAACAAAACAAATATAACCAAATATTTTTGGAGCTTTTAGATAGAAGATTGCATGGAGATGAGAACAAGGAGGTTAAATGCAACTACCAGGGGTCCGCTCCCTTGTAGGTGTTAATGTATGGTTTTAATTTTATTTGTTAATTTTAAATTAGGTTATTCCTACTTGAAGTGGATATGCTTTCTGATACTACAAACATAGTTATTCATTCTTTTTAAATTACTAATCAAGAGAAATAAGATTAGATTACATTTATCAAAATTTAATTATATTTCACTAAAAAATCAATATGTTTGATCAAAATATGTTATATAAAATCAACTCTATAAAAAGGACTTGGCTTTTGTTACCGTTGTCATCCTTTCTTTTATTTTTCCAACATTAGAATTCAAGACCATCTTCATATAGTTCATCTCTAACCTCATGTCCCCATGCGGCTGCTTAACTCCATTTTAAAATTTAAGCAGGAGGGTGTTCCCATGCATAAATTTTATTATTGGGAAAGGATAATTTGGAATCTTTTCCTATTTTAATGGAGCAACTACTGTTTAGGAATTGAAAATAAGTTGTGGAAAAAAGGGGGGGTTGCAAAACTGCATATTGTTAAAAATTCACATGGCTCCACAAATTTATTTCCCTCTTTTTTAAGATTTGCTTTCATTTTTATTTTTCTAATTTTTTTGTACAAATTATTATTAATACTATTAATACAAATTTAAGCTGCTCTAAAAATAAGCAGAAAAATTAAGCATTCATGGGGCCATCAGCTCCACAAATAACTCCTAAATAAGTTGAGCAGTGGCTGCTAGCAAAATAAGCTAGCGACCATATGAGGACATGAGGTAAGCAATCACAAGTCTTATTAAGAAGAAAATAATCATTCTCATTTGAATGAAATGAAACAATAGAGCTATGAAACCATCCACCAAATGCAAATGGACCTCCAAATTATGGTTGCAACTCACATCACCATTATGTTTAAGATAAGGACAATTCAAACGATTAATCCTCAACTCATTACCCACCTGACTATTGATCTCCCCTTCACTCCATTAAAAAGATTTTTGTGCATCCATTCATTCAAAAAATGCCATGAAGTTTAGGTATCAAATCATGGGTATTCACTATTCTCACATTTCTCAACTAGGTATTCATGATAGATCTAACACAACGTCAGTGGAGAAAATGAGTGGGAAGGGTTCTCATAGCCATGTGTAAGCATTGGATATAATTAAATTTGAATGTTCTTCAATTCATACATTAGGGATGATAAAGATGATAAAGATGTATTGAATACCTTTTTTATATTGGGATTTGGTGAGAACAAAATTTATAATTTAAATTGTCAAGTTTGGGTACAAAAGGTATTAGGTTTCATATTTGGATGGGACTCGATGAGGATGGAGATTTGATAAAATGTCGATTAATATGAGTAAGTGTTGTGTTTAAATTGTGGTTTAGGAGAGTACTAATTTTTATTAAAAGAGGGGATAGTGATTGTATTTTGTTCAATTTATTTTTTGTTTTGTATGTTAAATATTTTAAGCTTTGTAATAATATTTATTTATTATTACTTCTGTTCAAATATTAATGTATCTATTGTATGCATTTTTTTTAACTAATAGTGATAGTCCAACCAATGAACATCTAGAATTAAAAACTTGACCAATAGAGTCTATTTTTAAGTGTCTATTTCTAAAATTGTTAAGATATCCTTTATCTTTCTTTTTATTGGTTCATGTTGCAAAAATTAGGATTTTTATTTTTTTTTCCTTTTAAATAATGTGCAATGCAATGCATTTAATTCATTGAATCAAATTTCAAACCTATTAATGACTTGAATGACATAAGCACTATTACATACATCATAATATAATTACATTGTTGACTTAGAGGTAGTATTTTACATATTTTATTCAATAATTGGTAAGATTTTCAAACATTAAATAAATGTGAGTACACTCAATGCATATGTTATATTATTTCACGTTGTATTAAATATCTCAATAAAAATTTATCTATTTATAATAAATATCAACATAAAATTTATTTATCTACAATTAATATTTCAATAAAATCTACCCATTAAATATTAAAGGTGAAGTTAAAGAAACATACGTAATAATACAATTTAGCAAAATGAACTTTGGAAACAACTTAAGCACCTATGAATTTTTACTTTTTATTTTTGCAACATAAATCAACTATAATAATAACATTATACAACAACAATCACATTACACCTTCTAGTTGCTTCTATAGCTAAATGTTTAAAACAACAAGACACCCCACATGAATATTTTAAATTTTTTTTTTTTTTGGTAACATTAATCAACTATAATAATAACATTATACAACAACGAACAATCACATTACACCCTGAGCTACTTCTATTAACTAAATCTTTAAAACAACCAAACACACCCCATGCACATAACACAAATGCATCTCTTGTTTTTGAAAAGAAATTATTGAAATATAAAATCTATTCTTGTATCTATTTTGCATATTTATTTCAATTAATAAGTTCCTTTATTATAATTGTTGTTTTATTGATATAAAATGTATATCCTTTACTCTTGAATGAATATCTTTACTCATGAATATGTAAGAGCTAAAGAAACAATCACGTTTTAATTGTTTTCATTTCACTTTGATATATGCAAATTCTAGATGTTTTACATCGATGCAACATCCACCACAATTATATAATACAATGTATCATATATATATATATATATTTGAATTTAAATATACTGAATTATGTAATGTTCAAATTCATTATTGTTTTACTTCTAATTTCCTATCAGCCTCATCAGGTGCAGGAATTTTGAGGGATAATTGCTGGTGGATGGAGGCAAGTGAGGCAAGCACTATGCATTGAGATGACAGGATAATAAACTATTAAACTAAATTCATTCCTACTGTACTATAGAGTGGACTAAATGAAACTATTTTCCTCTACAGCCGTAGAACGAATCTAAAAGCATAGCTATAAAAAGAGCAAGGCTGCCATTATAGAATTGGCGAAAGTTGAGCACTGGAATGCGCTCCAAGCTGTCTGCATGGAATCTGCAGCTTCCACGTTTCAAACTAGGAGATATTTTTTTTAAGCATTCAAACTAGAGATCGCATTTAAACTAGTTTCTTTCAATGCTACATCGGCAATTGCCTAGATACCCCGTCTTCAACGCCACGGAAGTTTCCTTAGTTAGGGTTTTCTTTCCTGGGCACTTTCCTACCAAGTTTAGATGAGACAAGGCGGACGAATAGCCTGCCTTGCCCTTTATAAGTGCAGAAACCCCTGCTTGCATGTTCTGAAGATATTGGCTTTGGACGAAGTTATTTAGTTGGTTTAGCGATAACATGGCATCGGGATTCTCCAACAGCGTCAGAAATAATAGGGAAAAGGAAGACAGTAAAGATGTTATCATAGGTACGTAAGAAGTAGTTTTTATGCAAAATCTGTGTGTTCTTTTTAAATGCCTTTCGCAGTACCCTTTGCAACTGTGGTAGAGGAAAGTATATTAAATTTTTCTGGGTTCTGATTAAAAATGTATCTTGTGATATTACATTAAAGATTGATTTTATACTGGAAGGAACATTAGCAAACGTCCCCTAATCCAGGTTTTTTGAATCCTAAATACTCTGTTTATGTCTTTAAGGAAATATATTATAAAAAAAAAATTAATCTCTACAAAGTTTTTTTTTTTATAATTTTTTTTCTTGTTTATAATGATAATAAAATTTTCAGCTTTTTCAACTATCATTTGAATCTGGGTACTAGCATGTGGTATCTCAATAAAAATAAAATATTTTTCTGATTTTAATATTTCAGATGAACAAAAGTCACATACTCTCTCTTCCCTTGTCTCTTTTAGTCTTTCCATTTTTTAGTTTCACACTGAATGAACAATCAAAATCTTTACTTTTAAAGAGATATAATGTGTCTCTTTTTACAACACAACTTTAGATTAACACAAAAAGGTAAAAACTGACATGTTAAACTAGCAGCAAGGAAACAGAGAACTGACTATAACACACGTACAGAAGTTAGCAGCAGAAAGAGAGGTGTTTTCTGTTTTTTGGGTTATCTAGTGAGAATATGTTACTTGTACATTAAATTGTTGTTGTATTGGATTATATTATTTAATTTTAAAATTATTTAAAATTTATTTTATTTTTATTTATTGTAATTTTTAAATATATATAATAAAATAATAAATAATTTTAATAAAAATAATTTTAGTTAAATATATATAAACAAAATAAATAATTTTTAATAAAATAATTTTAAAATAAAATAAATTTTAAACAAATAAAATAATTTTTAAAAAAATTAAATAAAATAAAATCCTTTATACAATCATTTTATAAAAGTGCCCTTTTTATTTTTGAGAGCTCTCTGTAGAATAATTTTGTTATTTAATGAGGCAAATAAAGATAACAAATACAAAACAAATTTATAAATCAGCCCTCTTACAATTATAACTAGCACTTGCACTCATGGGAGGTTGAAGGGATATGTTGATAGGAAATTAAAGGTAAAAGTCAAATATATTTTAATATTCCATTAAATGGAATACTACAAAAATTGACTAAATGGAAATGACCTAAAGCTAGAAATAGTAATTTGAGATTGGTGTGGTAAGTGTTAGAACTTACTATGAAAGGACAAGGGTGAATATTGGATTAAGATTTCACTATTTGACTGACACATGGAAGATGGATTTTGGTTGAATTCAAACTACTACGATCCATAAATTAGACAACATATTGGATGCGATTGTATAGAGATTTGAAAGTTGAAAATGTCATAGTAAATGACTAAGTTTACTTTGATATAATTTTGAGAAGCTGCAGCCATGATATGTGAACAATAGAATACACTAGGAATCATATTGTGACATGTCCTCAAAATTCCACTGTGTGGGAAACCCTTAACAAGTGAGAATTCTCCATGGCCAAGCTTTGTGGACAACCAGAAGAAGAAGATGAGAACAAGGATATTAGGTGTGGATCTCTGAACAAGGGTAGGGAAGAAAAGTTAATAGATCTTTGTTTTGATGCCCAACAAATTGTCTGTGGATCGAGGCAAGAGGTTACAAAGTCACCTTTGAATATACATCTTTTGGCATCAAAGGCCTGAAGAATGTTTCTTACAAGGAAATTTCTATTGGGAAATGTGACACAATGGACTCTGGCTTACAACAGGGGCTAAAAAGGGGATCCTCCTCTCCTCCCCCCTTATGCGGCTAAGCATATGATGTTGGCTCTAGGCCTTGCATAGATGCCCATGCCTACTCTATTATTACAAAGCTTGATGAGGTTGTCGATGTGGCTATTGATGGGCCCTGTAATGTCCTCACTTTCACACTGATAGTTGGAGTTGTGTGCTAGCTCATTCACCATTCCTGTGAGCTAGTCATTTTGGTGAGGGAATGTATTTTCTGGAAAAAAGTACAAAATCAAAAGGATAATATTAAATAATTATATTAATGGGTTATAAAGTGACTTAAGTGAAATTAAAATATTAGGGTCACATCAAGGTGTCACATCAAGGAGCCATATCAAGGGATCACATCAAGGAGTCATATCAAGAGGAGTCACATCAAGGAGTCATATCAAGAGGTCACATTAAGGGGTCACATCAAGGGGGTCACATCAAGGAGTCATATCAAGGGATCACATCAAGATGTCACATTAAGGATTCATATCAAAGGGCCACATCAAGGAGTCACATCAAAGGATCACATCAAGATGTCACATCGAGGAGTCATATCAAAGGGTCACATCAAGGAGTCACATTGACAAGAAAAGTGAGTGGGATTCCCTTGAAAAAAGTATAAATAGAAGGTTGGGATTGTCTTTTATCATCTTATATTGGTATTATCTTTGCATATTGAGAATTTTCTCTTGGTTGAAACTAAGTTACAACTTGATCAAGGTGATGCTCCCTTGGTTAGTAGGGTTTGGTGATGGCCCCATTCCCAAATTGAGAGGTGGATACAATCAATATTCATCATAGAGCTACATTGAGGAATTTTGGAGAGTTCTGTGTGAAGAAAGGAGGTTTGCAATTTTAGTTTGCAGGTTTGCCATGAAAGGAAGTGTATTTTGATTCATAGTGAGCTTCATTGAAGGATTATATTTTTGTGGGTGCTTGAAGGATCAATTGCTAATGCCTTGGCAATCATTTTAGGAGCATAATGGAGAAGTTTACAGTTGGTAATTATTTTATATTTTCATCTTCTTCAGGCAACATGAGCAACCCTCTTAGGTAGGGGCTATTTTGCTCAAGAAGGCTCCAAAAATTCTAAAATAAATTGCAAAAGGGGCACTTGGGTTGGTGGAGGATAGTTGCAAAGTTTGGTGGCCAAATTCCCAACAATTAAGGAGATTTGAATATTTTGTGGTGGCTACTATTCCATACCAGGTTCTTCTAGAATTTTGTTTTAGTTATTTAGTTGCATTTTAGTCATCAAAATTTGCATGTTTGTAAGCCAAGAGTCTTGGGTTATCATTGCATTTCATTGGCACAAGATAATAGCATTAATTCCAGCTTGTAGACCTTATTATCATTGCAATATATTGATAGGAGACATAAGGAGTTTGTTGCCATCTATTTGACAAAATGTCTCTTAATGTAAATGCCTTATTCTTAAGTTAGTTTTCATGCAAAGTAATTGTCCTTATGTCATTCATGTTTGTATGCACACACTTGGATTAGTTAGCATGCCAAATGTTTATTAAAATGTACCTTGGCCATAGGTATGCATTTCATATCAACAATTCATCTATATGCATTTGAAAAAAATAGAAAAAGAGTTTGAGTTTCATATTAGTTATTTGTTTACTTTCATTGTAAATAATTCCAAGCATTCTAAACCTCTTCTACTTCAAAACAATCAAAGCAAACAAACTGAAACAACAAAACCAGCAAGCTGGAAAGTTTCCAACAAAGTGTTTGACAGAATTCCTAAGGCACAAAATCAAAATTTTTGGATCGAATTGGGAAAGGGCCATTACAATGGTATCAGAGCCAAAATCTTGCTAGCCTTTGGGTTATGTGGTTTGGTGAAGTTAGGCACCATAGGTATTAACTAGAAGAAGAGCACAACAAGAAGAGGGTAATCAATTAGGTGGTTCATCTTTAGAAATGGTGAGTCCTAGATAGGAAAATATTGATTATTTTCTACAAAAATTTGCACAACATTCAGCAAATGTTCCAACGACATCAACAAATGCTCCTATAGTTTCAGGATAACATGGTTGTGGCTATGGGACTGTTGAGGGTGGACCATTCCAGGTCTAGAAGATCAAGGAGTTAGTAATGGTGGTAATAGCAATGCAACTAGAGCAGAAGAAACCACTTTCGATAGGCCTCTTAGACCTACATTCATACCTGAGAGAGAGGATATACCTTTAGAAGAGGAAGAGGAAGTTATAGAAATATCAAACAACATCATGGTAACTTATGATGAGTACTGCATGCTTCCTGATGAAGTGAAAACAACAATCAACTTGAACCATTACATGAATTAGAAGAGGGAAAAGATCAAGAAACAAAAGGATAAGAAGAGAAAGAAAGAGAACAAAGAATACAAGGATGCAATGAACAAAGTCCCTCTTCCTAACTTTGATGACAGTGGTAAAATGATGACATCAGCATGGGTACATAAGTTACACACTTTTCTTACACTCAAGCCCATGAGTGAAGCAAAGGCTATCTAGTTTTCCACAATGCATTTGGAGGGTGTGGCTTATGATTGGTGGTACCATGGATTAGTATCACAAAAGCACAATATGATCACCTCTTATGATGAGTTCACACGCAAACTCATTACCAGATTTGACAGGAAAGATATAGAGGTCTTTGGGAGATGGCATTGGAGCCATGTTGATGCAGGATAGGCATCCCATTGCATTCGAGAGTAGGAAATTACTGGATGTAGAGAGACTTTGCTCCACCTACGACAAAGAGATGTTGGCCACCATGCATGCATTGGCCAAGTTCATGCAGTACTTGGTGGGTGGTAAATTTGTGGTTAGGACGGACCACAACAGTTTGAGATAATTCTTGGAGAAAAAGGACCTTAATGAGCAACAAAAAAAATGGGTCAGTAAAATATAGGCATATGACTTTGACATTGAGTATGTTAAGGGCAAGAAGAATGTTGTTGTCGATGCATTGTCTAGGAGACCTACCCTTTGCTCCTTGAGTGAGATATTAGCGGATTGGAAATCCCAGCTTCTAGTTGAGTATTCCAAATCCACTTTTGCTTGCAAGATCATGGATGGAAAAATTTAGGATGATCGATATAGTGTTGTTGATGATATGATATACTATAAGAAAAAGATATTCTTGGTACCTGAATCCAAATTGAAACAATAGATATTACAAGCCATTCATGACACACCTATGGAAGGGCATCAAGGTTTCTTCAAAACCTACAAGATGATTAGAGAGCGTTTCTCTTGGAAGGGTCTCAACGACGATGTCATGCAGCATGTTAGAGAGTGTTTTACTTGTTAGTAGAACAAGTCAGAGCATACTTATCCAACAAGTATTCTGCAACCATTGCCTATTCCAGAGTAGAAGTTGGAAGGTATATTAATGGATTTTATCACTAGACTTCCAAAGGTTTAGGAAGGGGATTGTATATTTGTGGTAGTTGATAGGTTGACCAAATATGCACACTTCTATGCTATAACATCAGAGTATTCAGCTTTGCAGGTAACAGAGCTATTCTTTTGAGAGGTGTTTCATCTTCACGGTCTTCCTAAGACTATTGTCAGCGATTGGGACAACTGATTTCTCAGTGCATTTTGGCAGGAGCTTTCTGATTAGCAGGTATAGAGTTGACACCAAGCACTAGTTATCACCCTTAGACAGATGGGAAGACCAAGATTATCAACAAATGGGTTGAGGCTTACCTTTGTAACAATGTTGCAGGTCATCAACATGCTTGGATTAAGTGGTTATATTTGGGCGAGTACTGTTACAATACCACCTATCATATGTCAATTGGCATGTCTTCATCCAGGGCGTTGTATGGGTATGGTGTGTTATCTTTTGTGGACTTAGCCTTTGATGATAGTAAAGCTCCTCGGGCTAAGGAGTTGATGCAGGATACTCAGGATATCCTTAAGGTACTTAAGGATAACATTCAACAGGCACATAATCAACAGAAGATGTATGCTGATAGACATTGTTTGGAGAAGGTGTTTGAGGTGGATGATTTGGTTTTCATATGCCTCCAACCATATAGACAGTGTACATTGAAAAGAAGTGGTGTGGATAAACTCAAGCTACAATTTTATGGGCCTTATAGGATTGTGAGGAGAGTTGGAGAGGTGGCATATGAGCTTAAGTTACTAGTAGGCAATAGGATTCACAATGTTTTTCATGTATCTTGCCTCAAAAAGGCTTTGTGTCAGCATGCAGTCGCTTCTCCTATCCTTCCACCACTTGATGAGGAGGGAGTATTGATACTTGATCCTGAGTCCATTGTTGATATGAGGGAGCACAAGTTGTGAAATAGGACAATTAGGGAATATTTAATCAGGTGGAGAGACTTTCCATTGGAGGATGCTACATGGGAAGGAGAGCAAATGCTACAACATCCTACTTTGTGATTGCTTGAGGGCAAGCAATCCCGAGAAGGGAGGACTATAATGTCCTCACTTTTACACTAACAATTGGACTTGTGTGCTAGCTCATTCACCATTCCCGTGAGCTAGTCATTTAGGTGAGGGAATGCATTTTTTGGAAAAAGGTACAAAATCAAAAGGGTAATATTAAATAATTATATTAATGGGTTATAAAGTGACTTAAGTGAAATTAAAATATTAGGGTCACATCAAGGTGTCACATCAAGGAGCCATATCAAGGGATCACATCAAGATGTCACATCAAGGAGTCATATCAAGAGGAGTCATATCAAGGGGTCACATCAAGGGGGTCACATCAAGGTGTCATATCAAGGAGTCATATCAAGGGATCACATCAAGATGTTACATCAAGATGTCACATCGAGGAGTTATATCAAAGGGTCACATCAAGGGATCACATCAAGATGTCACATCAAGGAGTTATATCAAAGGGTCACATGAAGGAGTCACATTGACAAGAAAAGTGAGTGGGTTTCCCTTGAAGAAAGTATAAACAGAAGCTTGGGCTTGGCTTTTATCATCTATATTGGTATTATCTTTGCATATTGAGAATATTCTCTTAGTTGATTCTAAGTTACAATTTGATCAAGGTGATGCTCACTTGGTTAGTAGGGTTTGGTGATGGCCCCATTCCCAAATTGAGAGGTGGATGCAATCAGTATTCATCATAGAGCTACATTGAGAAATTTTGGAGAGTTTTGTGTGAAGAAAGGAGGTTTGCAATTTTGTTTCAGTTTGCAGGTCTACCCATAAAAGGAAGTGCATTTTGATTCATAGCTCCTCATTAAAGGATCAAATTTTTGTGGGTACTTGAGGGATCAATCGCTAGTTCCTTGGCAATCATTTTAGGAGAAAAATGGAGAAGTTTGTAGTTGGTAATTATTTTAAATTTTCATCTTCTTCAAGCAGAAAGAGTGACCCTCTTAGGTATGGGTGATTTTACTCAAGAAGGCTCCAAAAATTCTTAAATAAATTGAAAAAGGGATGCCTAGGTTGGTGGAGGATAGTTGCAAAGTTTGGTGGCCAAATTCCCAACAATTAAGGAGATTCAAATATTTTTTGGTGGCTGCTATTCCATACCAGGTTCTTCCAAAATTTTGTTTTAGTTATTTATTTACATTTTAGTCATCAAAATTTGCATGTTTGTAAGCCAAGAGTCTTGGAATTATCATTGCATTTCATTGAAACAAGATAATAGCATTAATTCCATCTTGTAGACCTTATTATCATTGCAATATATTGATGGGAGACATAAAGAGTTTGTTGCCATCTATTTGAAAAAATGTCTCTTAATGTAAATGCCTTATTCTTAAGTTAGTTTTCATGCAAAGTAATTGTTCTTGTGTCATTCATGTTTGTATGCACACATTTGGATTCGTTAGCATGCCAAATGTTTATTAAAATGTACTTTGGCCGTAGGTATGCATTTCATATCAGCAGTTCATCTATATGCATTTGAAAAAATACAAGAAGAGTTTGTATTTCATATTAGTTATTTGTTTACTTGCATTGGCAACAATTCCAAGCATTCTAAACATCTTCTACTTCAAAACAATCAAAGCAAACAAACTGAAACAACAAAAATAACAAGCTGGAAAGTTGCCAGCAAAGTGTTTAATATAATTCCTAAGGCACAAAATCAGAAATTTTGGATTGGATTGGGAAAGGGCCATTACATGCCCCCTCCTCCCCCCTAAATGGAAGAGGAGTTGGATGTTTCCCTTCTCTTTGGTCAGGTAAGTGGAAATTATAGATCTCTATTTTTGGTGGTAGGGGTGAATACAAAAGGCAAGAGCTCTTTGGCATCTCTAAATATTGTTAGTGTTGACAAGGACCTTTGTGTTTGCAAGAGATCCTAGGCAGATGTGACGAGTGGTAAGTCTTGTCCCAAACCTATTTTCTCTAGCCCCCTAGAACCAGCTATGATCTACAAGTGCATTCATATCAAGGTCTATGACTTAGCTATGAATAAATCTTCCTCTACATTGTAGAATGCTCTTATAGGTAAGTTATTAGGTGCTAGGCCAACCATTAATGTAAGTCTTCCTCTAGGTTACAGAATGCTCTTATTGGGATGTTTTTAGGCTCATGGACAAACATTAATGTGGTAAGAAGTTAGGCTCAGAGGAAATGAAAACCAAATGGCTAAGTTGAGATCTTGACTCTAAGGGTACTTTCTTTCTAATCTCTATTTCAAATCACGACAACTGTGTCAAGCCCCTCTTAGGTTGTCCTTGGATTGTTGAGAAAACATGGCTCTTCTTGAGAAAATGGAAACTAGGCTATGATACAAAGGAGTGCATTGACAAATTACCTATTTGGGTTAGGCTTTTGAGCCTACCATTTGAATAATGGGAAGCAGAAGAGGTTATGATGGCTATTGCTAATTCTTTTCGTCAGATTATTGCTTTAGATTTTGTGACCAGATCTAAAAGCACTTCTTTTTTTCCAAATTTTGTGTGAATGTAGAGTAAATAAGGAGCTCCCAACTTTGATCACCATGTCTTCAAAGTAAGGTTTTTTGTAGTAGAAGATAGAGTTTGAGGTGGCCTTGAAATTCTATCAAAATTTCCCCAAGACTCAACATTTGAATGCTACTTGTTTGGTTAATAGGAGAAAGCAAAATATGTGGAGAATGAAGGAAAAAATGTGCTCTGTCTTCCTTAGGATGACGAAGATGCAACTTCTTTTAAGAAGGATAAAGAGATTAATAATCTAGAGGATAACAAAGTCAAAAATTAGATCTTTGTTGATGAGAGGTGTTTGAAGGTGCTTGGAGGGGGCAAGGGTTGTTTGTCATGGAGATCTAGTGAGTCCTATTTCCAGTCATATGCAGGTTGCCTAGCCTTCTTTTAGCATTCATCCTCCTCTCAAGGTAAAAATAAAAATGGGTGATACGAGCCCTAGAGGACATTCTAGCATAAGGTCTTTAGGAAATACTTTGAAATATTTTGAGCTTGGTTTGGTTGTCAAGAAAGGGAGATCGATAAGGAAGGAAATCTGCTTTACCAACTTAGTAAGAAGGCCTACTGCCGAATCCTGCAACAAAGTTTCAGAGGAAGGGCTGAAGTAGGAATTTAGAGCTCTTTCACTTCAAGCTTCCTTGATTTGTTGGCACTATGAGATTTTTATCCCAACTTCATGCTTTTCATGCGGTCTTTGGACTGTTAATTTATTTCTGTTGTTGTAGGTTTATAGCCCTGGTGCGGTTGGTCTAGAAATAGTTTCATCATTGTTTGTTGAACTGCATATTAAATATGAACTCATCTTTTTAAAATGGTTTGGGCATTTTCGAAACCCACCTTTACCCTTAATCAATATATATATATACACTTTGTGACATGTCTTACAGAAGAAATACTAAATTGTGAATTTATGTTCATAGATACTAGTACAAGTATGCAAATTGTTCTTTGAAAAATGAAAAAAATCAAACCACAAACTTTTGAAAATTAAGCAATGCACATAGGAACAAATCAAATTATGGAAACATAAGGTGAGATGCTTCTTAATAAAAACTAGTGAACCCCAGGGATGTGTCCCTCCTATTGATGTGTTTTCATGACCGCACCAACCAGAATAAAGTCGCCAACGGCTACCCTATTCTCTCTTGATCAAAGTATCCGCACGCTAAGATTGCGAGAAAGTTCATGCGTTCAACTCCAAGGTTCTTTTAGTGCGAATAGGCTCAGTTGGCTCGATGTGATTTGCTGGTATTTCAAGGGGACTTACGGAATTGTTCGGCAGCGGAGAAAGGAATTCAAATGCTCGAAAGATTTGTCTATGAAGTTCTTGTTTCCTGAACTAACTTGAAAGTACTGAATTTAAAATGCAGGGTTTAGAGAGCTCTAATCTACTCTAAGGCATGGACATGGCGATCAATTCTCACAAGCTTCAACCAGGCTCTGCTTTGCCTCGCTTCGGACAGCCTCCACAGAACCGGTGCAATCTTCAAAGGAGTAGCTCAAGGTGTTCAGATCACAACTTAGCATGAAAATACCATCACAACGATGTATATAAACATACAAATCGTGATCGAAGTTAAGTACATGATATTTCAGTTGACCACACAAGGCGCATTCACCATCAGTGAACACGCAAAGTGGTATGGATAGACGAAGTTTGTTCAAATTGAAGACCACATTCCACAATTACTATCTACTGCTTGCATGAAATGAAACTTATTCTACTTTAAGTCACTACTCGAATCAGAAGGACGAAGAAACCTTGCTAGCTACTCACAACAAAGACAAAATTCACCATCAATGAAAAACTCTTTTATTGAGAGAGTGTTCACAACAATTTCTTACAAAGTTTTCAAAGGGAAAACTTTCCCTCTTCTTCAAGCTACACTATCAATCTATACTAAACTACTTCT
>VDFB02172622.1:0-29596 GCA_007258455.2 Sequoia sempervirens
GAAATAAAAAAATTTATTGAAATGGCATTATCTTTACTTCTTGTTAAATCATAAAATTTTTTATTTTACGTACGGGTTA
The DNA here is from genome assembly GCA_007258455.2 of Sequoia sempervirens. Taxonomy (NCBI): domain Eukaryota; kingdom Viridiplantae; phylum Streptophyta; class Pinopsida; order Cupressales; family Cupressaceae; genus Sequoia; species Sequoia sempervirens. The sequence continues at coordinate 80 of VDFB02172622.1, forward strand.
GGTCATTACATCCACAATGGTGGCCGCCATTCAAGGGGATGTTGAGGAAACAATACTTCAAGCTTATGAGTATGGCATCTATGAAGGAACTATGATAAGCAAATACAAGAAATTGGCTTATAACATGACAAATACCTGCCCTCATGAGAAATTAAAGGTTCTCTGAAGTCTTTAATGAGTTGGACCCTTGGAGCAGTTTATCTTGGTTATTGGAGACTTAAGTGTTAAAAGGGTTTGGTTGACACTAAAAGAAGTGAGTCCATTAGATATTCTCTCTATGAGTTGTAGCATCGTGTCTTGACCATTGGAGGCTTCTATTGGATGGAGCATCTTGATTAGCAGTTCTAGGATTGAATTCTAGACCTGAGCTTTATTTTAGAGGAACCCTACGGATCTAGAAGTGAGTTACAATTATCTAACATAGTGCATAGCAGCATTCCATTTACACAAAATTGGCACCGTGTTGTAGAAGTATAAATGGAATTCAATTACCAAGGTTTAAAATAAGCGATACACGGCAGAAAATCAGGAACTAGACAACAATGTACTAACTGTAAAAATAGAGTAATAAACAAATTTTCTTATTTCATGTCAAATACGGTGCATAAATAATAAAAGCAGATGTTAAGAATTATAAAAATGCTGGTAATGAAAAAACTGCATAGGACTTTTAGAAATCTTTTTTTCTTTCACCTAAGAGGATTTATATAAGAAACAAATGGCTGGCCATATAATAGTAGGTCATTCTGTCATTAAGCATGGCTTACTATTTTAGAGGCAGCCCTATGTTTTTTTCCCCTAAACATAATTACAGTATAAATTGACAGGAAACCCATCATTCTGGTTTAAAATTGGACTTCTAAAAGAAAACTTTTAAAAACCCTAAACCTAAAATGTACCGTCTGCCTTTGCCCTGCATTTTTCTCTCTCTAGATATAATCGTGAGCCGAAAAAGATACATACAAAAAAATCAAGATCACTTCTTCAAAATTCAGGGAAATATCAGGAAACAGACACCAAAAGTGTTTGGTCTCCCACTGCTCTATATTTTCCTGTTTCTAAGTGTAAACATGAGCCCAATAAGATATTAAAAAATTAAAACTACGCTTGAAAAAACCCTAAACCTAAAATGTACTGTCTGCCTTTGCCCTGAATTTTTCTCTCTCTAGATATAAACATGAGCCGAAAAGGATACATACAAAAAAATCAAGATCACTTCTTCAAAAATTCAGGAAAATATCAGGAAACAGACACCAAAAGTGTTTGGTCTGTCATTGCTCTATATTTTCCAGTTCTAAGTGTAAACATGAGCCCAAAAAGATATATAAAAAATCAAAACCAAGCATGAAAAACTTGAGAAAAACTCAGGAAACAACACATCAAATGTGACAAGGTCATGATTATTTGGGATTAATCATGGGTTTTTTGAGTGTTATGCTACCATGCCTTTGGGTATTATTGATGAATGATTACTCCTTGTGCCATGTGCCAACTTGTCATGAAGTTCATACGCTGTCTTGCTCCTTGTATATATACTATGTTTACCAAGTTCCTTGCATGTGGGTGTCATTTCAAGACTGAACATGATCGGGTTTGAGCACACGATCTTTCAGTCCTGCAATGCAATACTAGGTGACTGCAGAACAGGTCGACAAGCTAAATCTCGTTCGTGAAGCTTGATCATAGAAGAAGAGACTATCTGAGCAGAGAGCAAAGCAAGCAAGAAAACAGGCATCATTCCTACAACTTCAAAAGAGTACTATGAGCATCATTTCCACACAGTTCCCTTTTCAATATTTATTGAGTTAATAGATATATGCAAGAAGAATGTGAGTGTTAAATTATTTATTTATTGTTTATTTATTTTATATGCATATATAATTATTGTTTATTTATTTATATTTATTACTTAGTATTTATATTTATATTGTCTTTATGATTGTTTTTATAATATTTATTATTAATTAATTTCTTATTTATAAATTATAAATTGTTTATTTCTTTTAATTTTTCAATATATTTATTAATATATAAAACGTTATATATATACAACCATAACCATACCCAAGGAAAAAAATTGCCATATGAGTGTATATGCTGCCTTGTTATAAGGCAATTATAATTGTAGCCCTTATGACATGAGTTTGTGGAAGAAGGACCGTCCTTAATTATGCATTGATCTAAGGCATCTACATTGGTTCTAGTGATAGTCGTATGTTTATTATACAATAATGATTCACATGAATTGTAATTATGCAATGATTCCAACTCATGGATTCCTTTGAATTATTTCGGCTTCCAGTTATGACACATTGTTGGTAATTTGACTTTGATGGATTATGCCCATTAGAGATTTTTAATGAACATAGAATCTTGATCTTGTCTTGCTTGTCAAAGCTCATTCTCCTTTCTTGTATGAACATCCCTTCCATATTATGTCGATTTCATCTTTGCTCATGAATTTGTTTTTTATCCCTATATGAGCAACCTTGCAAACCTTGATGATTCTTGTCATGATGAACAAGCAATTTTGGCCATTGATTCTTGGCTCTCAACTAGCGACTTACATATTGTTGATTTGGTGTTACAACTACTACTTCACTCATTTAAGTGAGCACCTTTGGTCGTTATGGCTAGGCATCTTTTTTGCAATGACTTAGATTGTTACCATTTCATGCATGTATTCAAATTAGGCTATTGTCGCAACCTTTTTGGGGCACTTTGAGGATTAACATCTTTAGCCATCATTAGTGATCTAGCATTTTATTTCTTCACATGGTGATTCAATTGTGGCCCCTTGGAATTGGACATTATTTTCTACTTTGGCCAAGCACTCATTGGCCCCTTTGTTGTGCATCTTTGGCTACTTGTAGTAAGCACCTCCAGCCAATTTGTTCGTTATGGCTAGGCATCTTTTTTGCAATGACTTAGATTGTTACCATTTCATGCACTTATTCAAATTAGGCTATTGTCGCAACCTTTTTGGGGCACTTTGAGGATGAACATCTTTAGCCATCATTAGTGATCTAGCATTTTATTTCTTCACATGGTGATTCAATTGTGGCCCCTTGGAATTGGACATTATTTTCTACTTTGGCCAAGCACTCATTGGCCCCTTTGTTGTGCATCTTTGGCTACTTGTAGTAAGCACCTCCAGCCAATTTGTAATAGGGCAACATTTGGTTGGTTCAAGATAATCTTCATCTCATCTAAGCTCTTTGTGCCAAGCAGTCTTCATGGTTCATTGATTTTGACATAGTTGACCTCTTTGGGATGATCATTCAATGACTTAAGTTGTGGAACATTTTTTGAATTGTGGTCTCTAGCTTTGGGGAATTTGTGAGTTGGGATGCTAGATCTAATGGAGAAACTTGTCTTGGAGGCATCTTTTGGTAGTAGAGATATGGGAAGATAAGACTCTTCATTTGGGTTTCCAAAAGTTGACCTTAACGGGGGATGAGAGAAACGCCACCTTCCCTAGGTCCTCAAATTTGGCTTATGGGGGAATGTTAATGCACATATTGCACATTAGTGTAATCCCAATTTACGAAGTAAACATGAAATACTCTTTTTTGGAATCCTTGTAGTATTGCTTTGAACCCAATGAGTGACAATGTTGTGCCATCCTCGGGTTCCAAGTTAGGCCTCCATTTTTTACCACTAGTATGGGCCTATTTTGTATTTCTAATGGGATGCTAATACCATTGATATGAGTAACACAAGGCTGGCCTATCCTTGCAAATGGTTCACGTTGGTAGATGGCTACTATTTATAGTTAGCAGGTATACCTCATTTATCGTTCCATTCAAATCACTCTATTCTTTATAGCAATACCTCTGATACCTTGACAGATTGTTCTCTCTTTTGTTCTTTCATAAACAAGTATTTTTATGGATTTCTTTGACCTTATTTTTGCTACAGAAATTTTGAGGCGCAGACCAGAATCAGGAAAAATAGCTGAATCTAAGGCTAAAGCAAAAACAAGAATAATTGCTTGAGGATCCTGAGAGGGTAAGGCCTCCTTCAAAGAAAGTTACAGAAATTAGCAAGAGGATGATTGTTGTATGGTCATTGAGAGATGTGCAAAGGCCAACCAAAACGGTCAAGGGTTTTATCAGGAACACAAAAAAGATGCCCATGCAAATACTTGAAAGCCCCGCAAAATTAAACTGGGTAATGGATTTCAAAAGAATGGTCTGCCGCTCAAATCTGTGAGATAGATTTTCATTTTCCAAAATTGATCAAACCACTCATATCAAGAGTACTTACGCACTTTAAAGTGGATTTTTCAGCCCAAAAGTACAAGCTGCAGGTAGCCATTTGGCATACTAGATGCAAAACATTTTGAAATAAAAAATACTAAGATTTGGCCCGTTTCACTGCCTATGAAAATTACATAGAATAACTTCAACAAAGACAGGTGATCCAGAGAAGATAGTCAATCTACTTGTAGTGTAAGCTGGTTTTAACTACAACCACAACTCTGATAAATAGCATTCAGAAATATAATCCCTGGATATATGGTACAACTATAATAAAACAAGAGAGTCATCAGGAGATATGGATTCATCAAGGACAGGGTCCCATTTCTCGAACAAGAGTTTCTGAGAGAATGTGATTAAAAAGTTCTGTTTTGTCTTCTAGGTGTGTGGTTTATGATCAGATAGTAGCTTTTCGCTGTTCACCTTATAAATTGGATTCTAATGGTGGGAATTTCTCTCAATGTGTTACATGGAGTTAGGACCTGTGGCAGGTACACTCAAAGTCTCTTTCATGGCTCAACTTTGTTATACTTCTAAATAAAAATCTAGATCTTTGCCTTATGTCTTTAAGACAATGCTTGGTCCATCAATTAAGCATCAATCATGAAGACTCCCCCAATTATATAGATAGGGGGCGCCCACTACTCTAGGAAGGGTAAGAGCCCGAATTGCCCTTCTGCCCTACTATAACTAACTAAGGATAATGGGGTGGTGGAAGGAGGGAGGGAGCGGCACTATAGAAAGGGCAAACATCTTTGTCATATGGCTTTCATCATCTGAAATATTTGCACTTCATAATTGGCTGACTACGCAGGGATATGGTTTAAGAACAATATCTTGTTTATTTATTTCTCCAAACAAACCTTATAGTTTGCTAGAGACACACACATACCCCTTATTACAACAGGTCAAGTACAATATTACATGTCAAAAATATATAATCACAATTTAAAGAAAATCCCAAAAAATGTCCAGGGGATTGTAGTGCAATTGAAACAGGAAGCACCCATACAATCACAACCCAAGTTCAAATCTCCATTGCAAAAGTAAGGTAGTTCATAATCCTGGTGGACATATAGAAAGGTTATGGTGTACTAGATATCAGTACATTCTAGTGTACCCCAGGGGCACTAGGGTATATTCAAGAATGACACATGTTTAAGTCATGAGAATATAGCCCTAATTTACTCTGAAAAAATGCAATTCAACCCAATTAAAATCTCTAGGCTCATCCTAACAAAGCTCTTTAACGTAGTATTATTCGAAAGGGAAAAAGATCAGCCATCAAATTACCTCGATTCCTTTTTTATTTAGTTGAATTTCTTTGATGGGATAACCTTCAGCTTAGCTGCCAAATCTAATGGGTCTCTTCCATCAAATTCACCTAAGACTTACACCCAACCTCCTCTGTTGGGGTGTGATATTTCATCCAATTTTAACACCTTATCATGTCTCTTTGAATTGTCAACCTGGGGCTCCACTTTTAGAAGCCCCATATTTAAAACCACTTTTTTGTTTAGAGTAATTAAGAAGATCGCTAGTCCCAGACCAGTTTTTAGGGATAAGCAGGTGCCAATCCTGTACGTGTTACTATGTCCAAATGCGTCTTGAGTTGCCCCGACGTGGAGATTTGAACTTGAACCACCAGCTTTAACATCACACCACAGCCTATTCAACCATATTTTACGACTTAAACTCATCCCTAGAAACTGGAAAACATGGAGTGGCTTTGGATCTTTATTGTTATTATACTCGACCCTTATTTCCTAGTACCCCATGGCAGCACACAAGAGGGCTAGGCTTAGGTCGTCAAATCACTTTGATTTAAATATTAATAAATGCATAAACTAGGGTTTAATAAAACCCTAATTTATAGCAATACGTTGTTACAGCATGTAAAGAAAGAAAATAATACAGCCAAGTACTAATGAGTCGAAAATCGCGCTTTACAGTAAGCACGGAACGTTTTACCTAACCGGGGACCAGAATTAAACAAAGCGCAGATAACGTTCGGCAGAAGAAAGTTTGAACAGATTGCATTGAAAAAACAAAATTCCTGGCTTAATTGATCCAAAATAATGTGCGGCAAACAAAAACGAGCCATACAAACAATCGGAAATCCATATGCTTTAGCATTAAATTTGCTCCAGCAAAAAAAATTCTTCCTTAACGGGAGACAAATCAGAAATAGGACGTTGTAGAAAACCACAATAGTTGCATACCTGAGAATGAACGATTAGTTAATTGAAAACGACGAAGATAGAGCAGGAACGTGAGCTTCGAAGCTGAGAATGTAAAGCTTTGAAACAGGCCGGGAAGAATTTGGGAAAGGTCGATTAAAGGTGCGATACATTTAATCTGTTTAATTAGTTTAAACCACATTGTTTTATAATGAGCTTACGTGGTAAAGGGGTAAACAACATGTCCCTCAAGTGTATAAAATATAAAAAACTATACATAACTTGAGTAGTTTGAGTATTAATGTAGATAAAATTTGCAAAATTGAAATAGTTTTTGATGGAGAGGATAATGGAGTTGGTCATTATTTGTTTGGTTTATCTCATAAAAATTTAAATTTTTGCATCAATTTAGTATGTATCATTATATGCCAAACTTCATCTCTCAAAATCTATTTGAGTCGGTAGTGTTTGATTATAATGGTTTTTAGTTTTATTTAATGTTAAATTGTTGAACAAATTGAAGCCATTAAATTGTATTTTGTAGTCGCAAAATATTGGCATTACAAGTTTTTCATACTTGACCTAGATTGATTGAAAGGACTAAATCAAAAAAATTGTTTGAGCTAGAAGAAAATAGTCTTGCAAGGATATTCAAGACTCTGTTAAACACAATGTGACAAGTTTTCAAGCCAAAATTCTTTTTTGTTTGAGAAATATTAAATTTATAATATTCATCAAGTAAATTATGGAAACAATTTAAACAAGAGTTTTGGAAAGGCTAGAGCAAAAATAATTATCAAGGAATTGTATGGAGTTATTATACATGATGTGGCCAGGTTTTAAGCAAAAATACACTTCCAATTAAAGGATATAAATTAATTATCTTTCACCATGATTATGAATTTGTCATGTCTAGGGATCATAACAATGAAAATATATGAGGTCAAAGTCTTCCCATGAATTTAAAATGTCTTCCATTACTTCGTTAGAGCTTTCCATAAGTTATAAAACCTTTCCAAAAGTTCAAAATATGTTATGGTAACACTTTTCTATGGTTATAAAACTCCTCCTTATTCCCAACATGCATTGTGTTATAAAAATTTAAATGTTCATCGAAGGTTTTTAGTGGTTCTATAACCAAAAAGAATTATTAGCTACCGATATCACATAAATTTCTTTAAGTTGAAAAAGATCTCGAAACATAAATTAAATTATGATCGAATAATCATTAAATGTCACCTCAATATTTTTATCCTTATTTAATTTGACATAAAGGCCTTTTAATATATGTGATAGTTCAATTTTTTTTTAAACATTTTACATAATTGTTTAGCTTAGATTCTATCTAATTTAATAAAATTAAAGTAATCAAAAAAAATTGTAGCACGAATGTATAGTTAATGAGATAAAAAATGAAAAGGTATTTCATGTGATAATATTCAATGTTACTCTAGGAGAGTTACAATTTGTTTAATTGTTTGTATTTGCAGAGAAGAAAAATAAATTAATTAATTAATATTTGGGTATGGTTCCTCAAATGTCATTTAAAATCAATCTCATCTAGCACACTGAATACATTTTCAAGCTAAACATGTAGGTAATAGTCCCTTATTCATAATGCTTAAGAAGTTAATGGAAGCAATTAAGTATTGAATGAACCTTATTGAAAATGCTTATGGATGAGTTAACTAATTAGAAAGAACAGTAGTCAAAGGAAAGTTAATAGTTAAAGGTTTTGCATATCACATTGAGTTGTAGTAAAATAACCTTGTTCCTCATAATTTTAAAGAAATCAAAACTTTATGTCAACTACACAATCATATTTTAAAATAATCAAATATTAAATTTTATTGTAATAAGGTATATTAGCTTATTCCAAGAGAGGGCATATCAACTAAATGATTTGTGATCATAGAGTTGAGGGCTAAGATATTATCCCTTCATTAAGAATGCCTATATATCGAACAAATGGAGACACTAGGATACTATGTTTTTGATTGGGGAAAAATAGGTTTTGAAGGGACTCAAAACCCTTTTACAAGAAGGTTTTGAAAGGACCTACAACTTCACCGATAGAACGTTGCAAACAAACAAAGCAAGAACAATCAGCAACCCAACAGTTGCAGCCAACAATAAATCACAAGAATGCACAAGTAGCATAAAAAGGTTTTGAAGGAAACCTAAAACCCTCTACAACCAAGTTTTACCAGGGACCTTGAACCTAGGAGACTAACAAAAGCCACCTGAAACCGTCAAGCAACAAAGCATCTAGGTTGCAGAAAACTATCTACTAAGTAACAGCAACATTGAACCACTCAAAAGAGGGCAACAAAAGTTCTCAATCAAAACAAACAATCCTTCTAGATTCTCAACCTCAATATGAGAAATACAAGGCAGAACTAAGGGGAAAAAATCCCCTTCAAACACCTGACAAACCAAGGAGCCAACTCAATCTCCATAATTGAAGTAAAGAGCTCCCCTCTATAGGAGAGGATCGCATTAACATCTTCTCCACTGGCCACAAAGATCACCAATAGCCATAGACTCCACCTCCATAGGAGTAACTCCCACTTCAAAAGGGACAACAGTTGAAAACACCTAAACAGGGACCTTCCAACCAAACCCACAACATCCATCTTCACCCAAATAGAAGAGGAATCCACCTCAATAGGATATGTCATCACCTCAATAGAAGAAACAAGTTGTAGAACCAAGGGGAAAGTCACCAAACTAGCAAAAAAACAAACACACCATCCTTTATCATACCCAACTTCAGGGGTTTAAAGAGGAACAAAAACAACAAAATTGTCTGGGTCTTCAGAATAGGCATGAAAAATAACCTAATTGACCACTAAAGAGCATAAAACACCCTCCAATAGTAGAACGCCATCTGGGTGAACAACCCATCCATCAAGAAGAGAACCTCAAGAAAGATTGTACAGATACAAATATGTTTGCAGAGGAAAAGAGACCCCAAACTGAAGAAGAGCACAATGAAGCATAAGGGGATCCTGAAGACAACCAAAAGAAATAGCAACTTAAAATTCAGTCCCAACAATAGAAAGCTCCTCCAAAAGAGAGCCCAAAGCCAAGAATAAATGACAACCCCCTTTGAAAATGAAGGCCAAGTCAACCACAAAGGGTACCCAATAGCTCTGAAAGAAAGCCCAAGAAACAAAAATCGACTCTAAGAGCCCTACAACACAAGCATAGAAAAGGACAAGCATCACACCACCATAAGCCAAATTTGACCCAGAACAACATGAGAAGCCAAGGAAACCCTACTTCCAGCGAGCACCATCAAAACAGAGTCGACAAACCAGAAGCAAGAAACCCCAAACCTCACAGGCAAGCACCACAATTCACAAACCCAAGCCTTAGACATAGCATAAGGATCCAAACCAAAAAAGCTTCTCACAAAAGAGAAGACTAACACCAAGGGAGGCAAGAGCTCCAGACCAACAAGAATCCAACACACTCCCAACATAGGACAGTAGCACCACGAAAACACCAGACCACCATCAACATTGTCTTCATCATCTAAATCACTTTCCTCAGTAGTAGAAATGTTGGGTAGTTTCAAACCTCCATACGCGTGCTTCTTCCTGCCCATGCCCATCACTAAGAATTATATCCTGACACTAGGATACTATGTTAATTATCATATTGGCTATCAATTATCAAACAATAGAGAATGGGGTCACACTAAATTGCTTAGGTCAATGGAAATTTAAACCCTTCTAGCAAGCCTTTCCCCTAAAATATGTATATCCACAGGAAGGATTCAAATTATAAATAATAATAATAAAAAATATAATATTAAAAAAAATAGAGTAAGATACCTATCTGAATTACCTGAGGAAAGCTATCAAGGGATGGAGACAATTAATAATTCCTTTGTCATGCTCAAACTAAATAAATTGTATTGTACACTTGGTATAAATAGGATAGAAAAAATGTATATATATGTATATATATAATCATCTTTTTTTTCAAAGTTAGTTTTTTCCTTTTTAGCATAAGTTATGGGTATTACAAGATCAGTATTACTTCTTGCCAAGTAAAGTGAAGGTTAGGATCTAGTATTAGAACCAGATTACTTTTGACTCACTCAAATAATCATTATCAATTTAAATGGCAATGATCTATAAAACTTGAAACACCAATATGTTATTCATTCTTTCACAATTGGTTCACAAAATAAAATTGTTCTTTTGAATTCATTCAAAAAAAAAATTGTTAGTTGAGGTTGTTATGTACACACTAAAATGTGGGCATTACATTGACTCCAAGTTATGAACCTCCAATAGTCCCCCAAAATGCATTAAAACATAGTATTCAAGTTGACAAACTACATGAGTTCTATAATCAATTTTGGAGAACAAGGTTTCTAAAACCTCTTCAACTCTCAATGATCCTTTCAAAACCAAAAAAAAAGAGATTTCTTTTGGGCACAATTAAGGGAGTTAGGGAAAGAAATGCTCGTATGGGCATGCATGTAAAATGTAGAAGCACAAACCATGTGTGTGATTTATTTGACAAATTACCTCAAAGAGATGTCAAACTCATGGAACATTATGATTGCAAGATACATGGAAACTATATTTGTTCAAAAAGGCTTTAAAAATTTTCAAACTTGAAATGCAATCAACAAGCATAAATTTGAATTCTACGTCCTTCCTACCCATGGTGTAAAATAGATTATGGACATCCATTGAAACATAATGGAAGGAGAATGTTTGTCATATAGTATAGATGGAAATGTTCTACAAAGAGTTGAAGTATAGATAAGGCATGCAAATTTTTGGCATGATGCCTCAAAGAGAGTGTTGTTGTGATGGCTTTGTCTTCTCAATTTTTCCCCCTATGATGGTGATGCTCTAAAGAAGATTGTGATTTAGCACATCTCTAAAAATTTGGGAACATATACGAATGTAGGGAAGGCATGTATTATACTGATCATGTTGCATGTGATTTCTTAAGGTTTAGCATATTCATTAAACCTCATAAGAGGAACATGGTGACACTATATCTAGCAAACTTGGCTTCTTCCAAGAGTACATACAAATATCTTTAATATTTAAAGAGAAAATTTTCATCTAATTCAACAAATGAAACCACTCCCTTTATTGTTGAAACCATTTCATTTTAAAGAGTGTGGACGTGCAACTCCCTCTCAAAGTGTGAAAACAAGTCCAAAACAATTGATGTCTTTCTATAAGGATATGCCTATAATGAGACACATGGAAATGAATATAGAATCACTTTAAAAATAATAGGTAATTAATGTTGGCATCAAGGTGGTAACATCCCAAATAGATTGTGTCATCACAACATATAAATACCATTGTGTTCTTCTAACTAGAGGTGGGTCATTATTGGAGGTGTTTGTAGAAATTATGGGGAGAAAAGATGGTTTCTTAGTAGGAAAAGAAATTTTGATGCATTTGTATAAGGAAAATAGGTTTTATGGGGGATATGGAATTTTTGGATCACACATTCCACTTGGATGTGCTTTCGATTTTTCCCTTAAATATGAAAAAGTGGATGGAGAATCAATTACTCTTTATGGCGATGGTACAACAAACTAGGTTCAACTTTATTGAGCACTTAATATGGTTTCTTTATGGAACTTTATTGTGGTTCTTGTGTGTGATAATAATCATTATGGCATTGGAATATAAAAATTGTGAGCAAAAAAATACTTCACATACTACAAGTGATGACATTATGTTCCAGGTCTCAAGGTTGATGGTATGGACACTCTTGCAGTCAAACAAACAATAAAACTTTGAAAGGATTTTTTTTCTTATTGGGCAAACATCAACAAGCTTTAAAATGAAATTATGTTTTTCAAAATTTCCATGAATTGATAGAATTAGCTTTGAATTTAGGCGACATGTGATGGCCATTTTGGTTGTGGATAATTTGTTTCACCATTTATCATATTTGGGCTTACCAAAATCCTAAAGGCCACTTTTTAAAGTGATTTTTTAAGACAAATAAGATTCTAAATAATCTAATTACAAATGGAAAATTTATTTATTTATATATATATATATATATATATATATATATTTGAAAGGAAAGAGGGGAAGACTTTTTGGGTGGGAGAAAAGCTATAGGAATTCTCACATTATATAGAAATACAAAGAGTTCATAGAGATCTATTTTTGGAAAGTGTAAAGAATAGATTTGTTAATATATGATCTATATTTTTATTCTTTGTATTGTTAATTATTTAGATGTTCACTTTGCAACCATTCTTGAAAGTTTTTCTAGTTGTGAAGGACACAACTAACTTCCTCTTACATATACATATTTATTTCATGCACCTAAGACAAATTAAATAGGTTATTATTTGATATGAATCATGAAACCCTATTTGGATGTATCTTTCTAATGTTAGATCATGTTTCATTTATAAACTGGGCAATTATATTATTTATACATCTATCATTTTTCAAAGAATGAATTTATGTCTTTATTCCTATTTCATTTTTGTATTTTCATTTATCTTTCCTATTTTCTACTTTAATTTATTTACATTTCTTGCTTTCTAGTTAAAATTGTACCCTTGAAAAACCCATAATTATATCATATAATGGATCTTCCCCTCTCAAACACAAAGGAAGATTGCTAATCTAATAGTAATCTTTCCAACTATTGTATGCATTTTTGTCACAAGTTCCTTGGGTGAGTCACAATTTTTCCATAATTTCAAAGTTATTTATCAATAATATATGGAGTTGAGAATATATTTAGTTCCAAATTAAATTCATGGCAATATGGTTTTTAGATTCATAGTGGAGGTTTGAAGCTACTAGATTTCATGACTAGCACACTCTTCTGGTAATTTTGTGTCATTATTTATAGACAACTTGAATTATTACTATTTATTTTTACACAAAAGTGATGAAGCAAGATTCTAGATAATAGCACAATATTGTAATAAATACGATTCTTTGATCCTAGAATTGTTTTCTACTAATTTTTGCACAAAAGTAATGAAGTGAGATTATATAGAAAATCTAACATCACCAAGTGTTGAATCAATTCTTGTATATATATTCATGTAATGGTAGCTTGTTCACTCAATTGTCTTAATGTGTAGTCACTTGATATTTGTTGTGTCAACTCCATTCACATCACTTAGTTGAACTTAATATAATGCACAACAGGTCAATTTTATTTAGATCAAAAATATATGTAAAAGGCAAAATCTAATAGCATGACAAGTTAAGTATTGAAGCAAAAATAACTTTGATAATAATGCTTGTAACATTTCCCTTGTTAAACATCAAATTATGATGGTTGTTGAGTCGAGTGAGAATCGTTGCGAAGCAAGCATTTTGAAATTTTGAGAGTGCAGATGCAGGGGAGTCTGATGACGATGACAATCCTAAGTGGGGGAAGCAAATTGTTAGATGTGTGGTGGATGTTAGTTGGAGGATGTTTTTCCCTAACATTCTCTTGGGTGTGGTCATCCTACTGCTTGAGGTGATTTTGGCTTCTTGCAGTGTTGAGGTGTTGTGTGCCCTTCGGGCTTGGGCTATCTTTGGCCCAAGCGTTGATTTTCTCCCTGCCACGTTGTTTGGGCTTCATGGGATGAAGTGCTCGAGCAGGAAGAGTTGCCCTGCTGCTTGTGGGTGTTCCCTACGTTGCTTATTGGACTCCTTTGGCTCTTTTGTTGTTGTCAGTGTTGACGAGGCTTCCTTGCTTTCCTAGTGTCTCCAACAGCTTTCTTTGGTTTCCCTTGCAAGGCTTGTGGGTGGTTTGGTCTTTGGGAGAGCTCAGTTTTGTTGTGTTGATCTCTGTGTTTCGTCCCTGTTGAGGGTGGCGTTGGACATCTTCTCTGCTTTGTCCTTTCCCTATTTCAGCTTATTTGAGACTCCTCTGAGGTACGTGGTTGGGCTCTAGTTTGGGATTTTGGTCCCTCCTTTGTCCAATGTGCTTCTCTGTGTCTTTTTCTTTGCCTTCTTAGGATGGGTGGGGGTTGAGGTTGTTTGCTTGAGCTTTCCCAGTAGCTCCTCTCATGGTGTGTGTTGCTGGTACTTTTTCGTGATGGATTTGTCTTTCCTTATTTGTTTGGGGCTCTCTCTTGCTTGGCAGATTGGGCTCTACACCGTTCTGGAGATTCTTATGTCCTTGTTTAAGGGTTGCTTGTTTTGTGTTACTCTTGCTTGTCATTTGATGGCTCTGGGGGCTGTGGGGTTTGTGTTTATTGGGGCCTTTTGGTCTCAAAAGAAGTTTAGCTTGGTCTCTGGTGGGCTTGCTTTGGGTTTGCTTCACCTGGTGTTTGAGGAAGTTTTTGGGAGCTCCTCTCTTAGTAGAACTTCGGTTGTGTGCTGCTGGACTTATTAGTCTTTGGGGGTGTGGCTCTACCCTGGGGGAGAGTTTGCAAGTGCAGAGGAGGTGTTTTCTCAGACCCTTTGGGGGTCTGGTTGTTGTTGGGTTCCTTGCTAGTGTTTATGGTTGGTCGTTAGCTTTTTTGGCTTGCTATGTGGTCGCCCATAGTTGCTTTGTTGTTAGGTCAGAAGATTTATGAGGCCATCTCTTATTTTTTCCTAGAGAGATGGAGGTATGCTACTTGTGTAGTACAGAATGGTCTGTGTTGGTGATTGTGTGCTGCTTGTTCTCTTTAGCAGAGGTGTTCAATGGGGATTGGCTTCTGGGCTTCTTTGGATGTCTAGTTGTTTCTCACTACCTAAGGGGGTTTGAGGTTAAAGAGTATTGGTATTGCTAGCTCTGTTCTTACTTTTTTCCCGTTTCCTCATTTTGTGACTTCTATTGAGGTGGAGTCATATCCTTTTGAGGTGGAGTTTGGGGATCTAGTTGAAAGTAATGCTTTGTGGTTGATGAGTATTGTGGTTGTTTCCTCCATCCTCTCTTTCTTCCTGTCTCCTCTTCTCGTGACTACTATTGAGGTGGAGTCATTTTTTGAGGTGGTGTGTGTGGTTTAGGATGGAAGTGGTGTCCTTATTCGGATGGTCCCATGTCTAGCTTCTCCTATGGAGGTGGAGCTCTCTCCTATTGTGGTGGAGATTGGTTTGGCTGGAGGGGAGTGGTGGTGTTGCTATGGGCTTCTAGCTATCTTTTACTTTGCTTCGCAGTCGTACTCTTCAATTGAGGTGAAGAGTTCTAGGAAGTTGGAGTTGTTCTTAGGTGTTGTTGTGCTTGGTTTGGTGCATTCTGAAGATCATTTCTCTGCTACTTTGGGTGATTCTTTCCCATCCTTTGGTGAGAATCTGGTTGGCTCAGTTTTGAGCGGTAGTTTCGCTGCAGTCTAGCTATTGCAGGTGGTTTGTGGCTTGGTTAGTTTTTGGAAAAACCTCAAGGCTTGTTGTGTTGTTGGTTGCTTAGGACTGTTGCTTGCCCTAAGTTTTAGTTGCTCCTGGTTAAGGTACCAGTATTCGGTTGATTTGTCTGTCTTTGTCTTGGGATTGCTATTGGTTCTGAGTGTCCTTCCTCACTTGGTTATCTGGTGACCAGGTGTTGGTGTTTCTGATGTGGGCTGCGGTGTTTATGCTGGTGTTGGTTTTCTATTTTGTTGGCATTGTCTTAGCTCTATAAAAGGTTCTTGGTCCTTTCAAAACCATTCTTGTCCTTCTTGGCCCTTGTGGCTCACTGTGTAAAGGGTACAACACCCTGTAAATGTTGCTTATCTTATCAAAAACATTTCCCTTGTTATTGGGGTCTTTGTTGTTCAAACTAAAGCAATTTGAAGAATTCAAAAGAAATGACACTCATTGAATGTTGGATGGGTAAAAATAAATTTTGACGGGGCTTTTAGAGGGAACCCAGGCCCATCTAGGGCTAGATGGATTTTCAGGGATTGTAAGGGAGAAATTATAGCAAAACTAAGCATCTCGCTTAAATTTAGATCAAATAATGAGGCTAAGTTAATGGCAATGTGGCACAACTCGAAGGAATGGGTTAGAAGGGTTATCAAAAAATTGGAAATTGAGGGTTACTCCTTCATTTCCATTAATTCTTTAATCAAGAAGAAAACAATGAACTAGAATCTAAACAACATTGTGGCAAAATGCGCAAGCCTTTTAGATTATTTAGAAGGCTATAAAATAGCCCACATTATTGAGAGGGAAATGGGGATACATATAAGTTATCTATTTTAGCAATTGATGCCCCCACACATCTAATCTTAAAAACCAAGGACAAATCTAATCAAAGTTGTATGGGTGCTAATCAAAATTAGACGGGTAAAGTCCAAACTAAGGACAATGACAAATGGTGAGTGTATATGTGAAGTATGCCAAGTGGTAGGAACATACAAAGGATTAAGAAAACTGCAAAAAAATTTAAGGGTGGTGTGTGAGAAGGAAGGGCATTAAATTTTGGTGAGATCTAAAAGTAATGTAAACCCATGTGAAGCGTGAGAGCATCTCAGATGAGGGCTATACCATCTAGCCTTCCCCAAAAGGGAAACATAGTATTTTTATTTTTCTCATGACTAATCTAAGATTATGGGAGGGATGGATACACCTGTGCACTTGACTAGCCAACACCGACAAATGGATTTCTTGGGGATGGTCATAGACTAGAGGTTGAAGGTGATCATGAAAGAGCACTGCAATAGGTCTTGAAAGGCCATTCGATAGATTCTAGGTATAAACTTTGTGGAGGATGATGGTTATTATAGAGTGACCAAAGACATATCCTCAAGATTCATTGCATCACTCCTAGACTTGGGGGAATCGAAGGAAGTAGACAAAACACTCATGAGCATTGTCTTCAAAAAGCACATACTAGGAGGGCTCGATATGGTTTAACAGGCTGGGCTTAACCATCACACACTAAGCTTTGACCACTTAGGTGGATGGTGTGGGGCCCATGCAGTCCATTGCTTTCACGAACTCTTTTTTCGTTCTCCTAAACAGTCCTATAAACCGTAGTAGTCAACAGTGAGCCATGTGATTCCTGTGCATAAGCCAAGCTACAAAACCAAATTCAAATCACCGTTTCATGCTCAATAAGTTTGAATGGATAAAATAAATAGATTGCCTCGAGGTGAATATAGTTATAGTAGCAAATAGAAGGACAAGGCATGTGAGTTGTTGGCCTAAGTGCCTAAAAGAAATCTAGTCTCATGGAATGCAAGATATACACAAAGTGGATTTGTTGAAAAGGCTTTAGGAACTTTCAAGCAAATGCATTTGGAAGGTGTAAAGTCAAACTTCACTACCATTTTCAACAGCCTCCATGCCTATTCCAAAATGGGATTTTGTTAACAAGGTATGGAATCCCTCTAAGGAGGATGGCATTCATCAAATGTTGTAGTTGTAACTACCTTGGTAGACATGTATGCAAAATGTGGAAGCATAGAAAAGGGGCGTGAACTATTTGATAGAATACTTCAAAGAAATGTAATCTAATGGATTGTCATGATTGTGGGATATGCAGAATGCAAAAGAATAGACAAGGCACGCAAATTGTTTAACAAAATGCCTCGAAGAAACATGTTCTCACAGAATGCCCTGATTGGAGATTTCTCACAAAATTGATTTCTTATAAAGACTTTAAGAACTTTCAAGCAAATGCAATTGGAAGATGTAAATCTAGATTCTACAACCTTTTTCAGTATCCTCTTAGCCTATGCCAAAATGGGAGCTTTTGAACAGGGTATGGACATCCATCAAAGCATAAAAGATAGAGAAATTTTATCATATGTTGTAGTTGCAACTGCTTGAGTAGAGAGACGTTTGCAGAATGTCAAAGCACATATAAGGGGCATGAACTATTTTGAATTCAACATCATCATTCTATTTTTCATTTCTTCATATTTTAAGTACACTTAATTTTTTAACCTTTTTCTAAAAATTTACATGTAACAATGGCATGGTTGCATTCTTCAGGTGTCCCAAAATTTTTATATTAAAATTGGACTTTGTTTCTCCTATTCACAATGAGATTTTTTTCAGTTGGAACCTCCTATTATTTTCTACCAACTAATAATTACTCTTCTCTTTCCTAATTCCTCTACAAGTTTAAACTTTGAGCTTGAGGAATTGGAGCATTTCTAAAATATTTCCAACCCCTCTTTATCATATATTGTATCTCTCCCTTCTAAATAATATGCAACCTTACACACATAGATCTTCCATGATTTATTTACACTCATCTAATTTGAAAAAAAATAGAGAGGGGAGGGAGGCCATTCCATAAATTCAAAATCTATTTTCTTATCTATTTTGGTTCATTTTAATAGTTTAGTTATCCCTAATACAATGATTGGATTTGAAAAATGATGTACCTTATGAAGAACTCGAAAAATAAATTGATTATCTAGCTCAATTCTAAGTATACTTATACTCTATTTCAATAATCAATCTTTAGTTTATACATTTTTTATGTTTGTGTAGATTTAGAAATAATGAAATTTGCCTATAGTAATTACATAGTTTACAAAGTGAACCTATATATCCAATTTCAAATTTTAGAATTTGGGCCTCAATAGTAATACTTAGCTATCATTCATAATGCACTCTCAAATGTTTTATTGAAGGTCAAACCCTAATTTATTAAAAAAATAGTAAACATCACGATACGTTGAGAGTGTTTAGAAATAAAGCTTTATTAGTCATTACATCACCATAAGAGCATTAATATATATACATAACATCATAGTCATCTTTAATGATTGATTATTATTTTTGATAATTTTATCAAGTTGTTAAATTGATATCATAGGAGATTGAAAAGAGAGAGAAATGTGTGTTCTAGGAAATCTTTGATTTGAGCATGATTTAGATTGAAAACCTAGAGGTTTCGATCTATACAAAAGATTGAATGCATGTAATACATTGTTTCTTCTATAGATTATGTGATTGAACTAAATGATTAGATATAATTTTTCTTGATTCAAACCATTTCATTTAGCTAAAAGAGTGGTTTTATGCTACTATAACATAAAAAATAACTTAAAACTTTAATCGTAATTGTGGTAATTAAGATAATATAAAACAATTTCTTTTAAAATTTTAGACAAGAAAAATAAAATCATAAATTAATCTAAGCCTAATTAATGTGAGGTGCTACTATTTTATTTTCTTAAAATTTGTGAGGTGCTTCCATATCCAAGCAACCTTTATGCTTATCCAAGAAACCACTATCCATATCCAAGCAAACTATATCTCCTTTCACACCCCCACAACATAAATAGATTTAGGGTAAGTCATAGATAGATAGGGGATAGATACCCTCATTTTTTAGAGATTGTCGAGTGTAGGGACCACCCTAATTAACGATCTAGATTGCTACCAATAAATTGTTTCATGTCCTTAGTCATATGCAACACATTAGTTCTTGAAAAAGGCTTCTAGACCAAGACATGATGTCCCTATCAATTCCTTTCTAAAAAAATCTAAAGGGTGGTTGGATCTATTCCTATTAAGTTGAAAAATAAAAAGAGAAACTTGATGGATACTAATGATGAAAACCTATAAGTGCACTAGAAGGCAAGTCTTATAAAATTACCTTGCTAGAATATAAAATAAGATAGAGATAATTGTAGGTGTTAAAAAGCAATTTGTGGTAGTATTTGGTGTCTTGTACAACCCCCTAGTAAATTAAGGTATTAAAAAAATGAGTTAAGATGTATACATTATATCAATTAAATATTTATAGATTTTTTTTATAAGAAGAGAGTAAAATAATTTATTGGTGAGATCAAGATAGGTTTTAAAGAGGATTTAAGATAATGATAGACAAGAAGAAGGAAGAAGAATCCTAAGATTGAGAGGAAAGATAACGGAAAAGGTTAGAAAAAATGTGAGAATCATCAAGAGAGTGTATCAAGAGGGATGTAGCTGATAAAAACCCTAGTATTGAGATAGGTAGATCCTCAATGCACATGGAATTCATGAATATTAAATAAATAGAGCACTTTATGATCTAAATTAGAACTATAGAGTAAAATATAACTAAAATGATAAGGAAGTTGAAATGATATAAGGAAACATTGAACTTAGAGAAGTTTGACCTTATTTGTAGGGATACTATAGGTGTGATTTCTATGCAAAAGAAGAGGAAGTACACAAGGGATGAAGTAAAGAATTTGTTAATTGGTGACAAACATGAGATAATATTTAGCTATAGAATAAAAGAAGTCACCAAAAAATTATATTTTTTCAAGGAAACTTTGGACATGATAGATGATAGCAATTCCAAGGTTGAGGAAGAAAATAACTCAAAGAAAATTGAAGATAAATCAATTACCAATCATTTGTTATCAACCAACACATTCCCCAAGCTAAAGAGACAATATGAGGAGATGGACATCATGGATTAAGAGTCACCTCCCATGTTGTCTAAATCAAGAACAACTTCTAAGGACTCCATATAAGTAGTGAATCCTTAATTGGGTTAGAGAAAGAAAAATTAAGAAGCAATTGTTATAAAATTTGTGATAAATATTAGGAAGTGATTTCTCAGGTGTTTAATTAGCAAGAGATAATGGTAGAGAAAGGAATTTGGTCAAGTAGAAACAAAGTGAAACTATACA
Source organism: Sequoia sempervirens (assembly GCA_007258455.2). Classification (NCBI taxonomy): domain Eukaryota; kingdom Viridiplantae; phylum Streptophyta; class Pinopsida; order Cupressales; family Cupressaceae; genus Sequoia; species Sequoia sempervirens. Next base: position 21,043 of record VDFB02172622.1, read on the forward strand.
AAGAAGCCATGATAAAAAGAGAGAAATAGATCCAGTAGTAGAGAATAGATTAAGAGAAAGGATAACCCCCAAGTGTACAAAACTTAAATTAAGAACACATCGAACTCCTCCAAATATGGATTCCCAAATGATTAAGCTCCTTGATTTTGGTAAATACACCAAGGGTGCTAGCGAGCATCTCTTTACCTTAAACTTTCATTGGATTGGGGTTCTAGAATTAATGATGACTAAACCCAATTATATGATTTTTTGGAGACCCTCAAGGACAAGACACTAAGATGGTGTATAAAAGCTTTCCCTAAGCATGATAAAACATGGAAATAATTGAGTGACTTATTTTTTGACAAATTTCCATTCACCTAATGTTTTAATAAAAAACATAAATAAAATATGGAAGATGACAAAAACTAAGGAGGAATTAGTAGAATATTATGAACAATGATTCAAAAGTGTGGTTATAAAACTAGAAGAAACCTTGACATAAGAGAAATAAATAGAGTGGTTTATTTTAGGGTTAACCCCTCACATTATATAACAATAGTAGATGATAATATTTCTTCATATAAGGATCTAGTAGAATTGATCACCATAATAGTATCTTAGTCGAAGAAATGGGAGAAAGAAGATTGTTACAATGAGAAATCCATCTTAGAGCAACAGAAAGGTTCCACCAATATTGCACCACTAGTATATTCACTCTCTCTAATGTAAACAATTTTTGTTCACTACTTCCAATAGTCTTACTCATTTAAGCTTGCACTAAACTTCACACTTTCACACTTAACATCACAATTTGCATCACACACACATCACACATTCATCCTCCATCAACCCAAGTAATTATAGAATAATCATCAATTAATAGCATGAAATACCTGTCACCTTGAAAACTTCTTATTCTAGTAGGTCCACAAAGATCTATATGCACTAAATCCAAAGGACTAGTAGTAGATTGTTCTTTGACTTTGAAAACCTTTCTAGCTTGCTTCCCAATCTGACATTCCTTACAAACAATATTGATATGCTTTGTAATCTTTGGCAGATCTATCACAACTTGATTTGAACTAATCCTCACTAGGCTATAAAAATTGATGTGACACATTATTTTATGCCATAGTCAACTTTCATTTATTTGATTCATAAAAAACATACCATTAGCACCTTTAAGCTGATAAAAATTTCCGTCAATCCTTCTTCTTGTAGCAACCATAGTTCCAGAGCCTTTTCTGATCTCACGACCATCATCCTAAAACACAAGGTTATATCCTTTGCTACACATTTGTCCTACACTCAGAAGGTTATGTCAGAGACCCTTAACATAAAGAACATCATATGATTATGCTTTCCATAAAAACTGGTTGAACCTTTTCCACATATCTTAGCAGATGTATCATCACCAAAATTAACAAGACCTCCTTCAAATTTCTCAAGTTTGACAAACTTACTCTTATCACCAGTCATATGATTTGAGCATCCACTTTCAATGATCTAGTTATTCTTCTATTCTCTAGCATGAAAAGCACTCACCATTGCTCCTTGAATATTATGACTTGTTTTTGAAGCACTTTCCTTCATACATTTCTCAGGGTTAGCAGGATTAGTTCCATCATTTAGAGCCATGAACAAGCATTCATTATCCTCATCATCAAAGTAATCAATTCATCATCAAATATACTAGCATCTTCTTTAACATAATAACTTCTCTCAATTGATTTACCTTTGTTCTCTTTATATTTATCTTTTTGAAGCTTTGATAGGACATATTGAAGCATAATGACTACTCTTTCCACAATTGAAACATTTGAAAGGTAACTTACCTTTGTATTTTCCAGTGCCCTTTTTCATTCTCCTCACAAAATTTGCTTCTACATCATCAACATCATTTAGATATGATTCCTCATTCTTTTTAGCTTTTCCAACTTTAAATGCAGTCTCAAATTTTCAATCACTTGGACCAAATTCTCTTCATTCAAAAGCAGTTAAAGTACCAAGCAACTAATATCTAGAATACTAATCTAAATTATGAGCTTCTTCAATAGAAAAAACTTTTTGACTATAGGATTTAGGTTGAGTTCTTAGCACCTTCTTTACCACCTCATCTTCTTCGAGTTTTCCACCAAGGCCTTTAATGGAATTGACAACTTAGTCCATTTTCTGCATGTAGAGCTTGTAATATCTTCATCCTATGACATTTGCAAGGTTTCAAACTTGATCTTTAGATTCTACATCTTAGCTTGCTTGACTTTTTCATCTCCTTCATAAACACTTTCTAGCTTTTTCCAGCTCTTACTAGCAGATTTGAGATTCATAACTTTCACAAGTTCAGTATTATAAAGACCACTCAAAAGAGAATACCTTGCTTTCCAGTTGTTCTCATAGGCCTTGATCTCATCATCAGTGCTCAGACCATTTGTAGGCACAACATATCTAGATTCAATTGACTTCCAAACTCCAAACCCTAGAAAAATAAGAAAACCTTCCATCCTGGTCTTCCAGAATGCATAATCTAATCCATAAAATAGAGGAGCCTCCTTCTTGTGCACCATCCTAGATCTCAAGCAGTTAAGATTTCTTCCAAGGAACCAACTTTGATACCAATTATTGAATGTAGAAGACAACTAAGAGGGGGGTGAATCAATTGTTCATTAAAACACCAAACCCTCATTAACATTCAGATCCACATTAACCTTATTAGACTTTAATCTGTTAGAATGATTTAACATGTAAGTAGATAACATAAACTAAAAACACAACAACATACATAGTAGAACACCAGATTTATGTGGAAAAAATAAGAAGGGAAAAACCACAGTGAGGATTAGCTCACAATATAAAGTAATTACAACATTGGATACAATAGGCTCACTACTGAAGGGCTCACTACCCAGATGAAAGAAGGGCTCACTACTAGTGGCTCATTGTTAGATTACATAAAAGAAGAAAGAAGATTGCTACAATGAGAAATCCATCTTAGAGAAACAAAAAGGTTCCACCACAGTTGCACCACCAGTATATTTGCTCTCTCTCTGAAGAATGTAGACACCTTCTGCTCACTGCTTTCAATAGTCTTGGTCATTTAAGCTCACATTGCACTTCACACTTTCACACTTCACATTACAATTCAAATCACACACACATCACACATTCATCCTCCATCAACTCAACACACATATATTCGCATTGCAACCTTGAAAACAATTCACAAGGTCAACTATGCACCTCAACCGTGCAAATTCAAATTAGGTCGGTACTTAGCATTCCCGTAGCGGAAAGGAATGAAAGTGGACCATACCATGCCTTAATTCAGACATAAATCCATAGATATACGCTGCACCACACTTCCATAAACACCCATGAATTTCCACAATTAGTGTAAACACCCAAGGTTGACCGAACCTATGTAAACACCATTGAACATTTAAGTACATGCTTCCTTAGATCCAAAGATGACTCACAGACAAAATAAATAACTTGAACACAATCTGGAATATTCCATAAACACCTTGAAATCTAAAAAATTCCTTAACAACAACTTTCACCTGAAGAACACATTCATCCAGTACACCTAGTTAACCTTCCACATATTGTAACACATGAATCCAACCTTGTGGAGCACCAAACTTTGGAAAACTCAAACTGAAGATAAATATGAGAAATGAAAGCACACCCTTAGATCCGCAAGACCAAAAACCATATTGTGGAGAAATGTGGAGCAAAACCATTTCTCCCAGACACTACTGTAATACAAGTTGTTAACACACTAGTGAACACAACTTTCTTTACACAATGATCCAGGACAAGAAATTCTAGATATAACACCTTTGAATAACTCTAATAATCATATCCAAACAACATAAGTAGGTCTTCAACACAAAAGAAATGTGGAGCAAAACCAGATCACTACTTTGCTATACAAAACACCTCTCAACCACACTAGTTTATCTTTTATTCAAATTTTCTCAAAATCACTTGGAAACCAAGCACCACAAACACATTCTCATCATTTTCAATACTTCCTCATCAACATCATACCAATTGGACTAGCTCAACTCAACCACACACAAGAGGTTGAACATCCACCATCAGAAGCTTATCAAAGCAACACTAGAGGTTAACACCAGTGACACTACTAATGAAAACATAATGCAGCTAATCAAAGCACTATTAAAAACTTCCAACAATAACTCCATAGACCTATTGATATTAATGACAACACAAGTTATTCATACTTCCAACAATTTTTTCCTAAACGAGTTTACTTAAAAGTTAATGCAAACACAAAAAGATTCTCTACCAACTAAATAATAAATTGTTTTTCTTTCTAGTTAGATTGCTTAACATGTCTTACATAAACTAAATTCTTTATCTAAATGAGATTCAGTTGTGAAATTATAAAAAAATAAGAAATTGGTTGATTTACTAGCAATTAAATTTATGAGTGACAAGATTGTTTAAAGACAGTTAAAAGGTAATAAGAATGAAAGATGTAAACTAGATAAGTTAATCACAAGATCATGAATTCAGTCATACATATTGTTGATAACTCTTAAATGGTACTAAAGTATTAGAGTAAAGCTTGGTAATAAAAAAAATATATGATATTTTTATTATTAAGAAAATTTATAAGTGTGCGTATTAGGAATAGGAGCATCTCATAGCGTGAGAAATTGATTTTTATTAAAAATATATTTAATAGTATTAGAGAAGCTATTTTTGGATTAGATTGTGTAAGCTTTTTTGGATCAATGTTTCGAATCACACTCCGTGATCCATCATTAGGATAGAGAGCTCAAGGAGATGAAAGTGATAAATAGCTTGATCCAAAAAAGCTTATACAATCTAATCCATAAATAGCTTCTCTAATATTCTTATGGATTGTGGAAATCTAATAATATATTTAATAGGTTATATTATATTTAAATTTTTATCAATGTGAAACTTGTATATTTATATTGAATTTCATGTAGCTTTAGGATTTTTTTGACATAATGTCTAAGTAAAATTACATAGTGATAAATGGTACATTCTTACATTAAGTTTGACTCATTCTTCAAATTTTTATCCATCTTTATTTGTACATATTTCTATATATTGACCTTATTTTATTTTTGTATTTTGTTATTATTAATCATTTGTTTCACTTATCATCACACTCATATTAATACATTCATTCCCCATCTTGATCTATTTGTTCCTTCTTGTTATTTTCTAATCACATAGTGCTCAGGATCAATCTCAAGTTGCATGGGATTCACCCCTAAATTTTAAAATTTGTCAAATGTTGATCCTTTTCACTAATTATTGAGAGTTAACTTGGTGCGCATTTGTGTGAGATTTGTTATGTCTTAGAATTGAAGGCACAAAGGCATTCATTTATGCATTTAAATAATATTTGGGAATAAGAAAGAATATTCAAACGTTCACATTATAAGAGTATTCATGTCAGGAAAACTTTAATTTGGAGTAATAAAACTAATGCATGTACATCAATATTTGCATATGGCCCACTACATCCTTGAGTTCAAGTTGTATTCAACCATTAATTGAGGTCATAAGTTTTGTCTAGTGAGGGAGTTAATTAACATAACTTGACCCTTGCAATTCAATAGCTTCCCTAAGCTATTTGTAAATATTGTTTGTCCTTGTGTACCCCTAGATACCAAAAATAGAGGTGACATAATTTGTAGTTTGATTGATCCCACAAATTACGAGGATATATATGCACCTTAAAGGTTAGTTTTGTGCTACTTGAGATCAATATTGAGCCATTTAAAATCAACCCATAATTTTTTTGAGTTGGTTACAATTTTGAAATAATGAGCACATTGCCAAATTGATTATGCCACATGTATTAATATTATTCTTCATTGTTGTTCCAAGAGATACGTACCCCAATTCTCTCACATTTAATATCCAATAAGAATGTTTTAATTTATTAATTCCCAAATTTAATTAATATAAGTTAATTGTGTTTTAATTATTACATTCATTTATTTAGCCTTAGATTAATTCATGTAAAACATTTTATTTTCATTATTAGTGAACTCATCTATACTTGCACCTTGGGATGATACCTTCATTCTTTTAAGGTTTTTAAGTTGGATAGAATTTTAATTTCATCATTTTCTTTCAAATTTCCTAAGGTTTGGATTTATCTTTTTTCACATATGCTTATCATACTTTAGTTAGGGTTTGAGCAAAAATCCATGCTAATTTTTGAAAATGTATCCATCCAAAATTATTGGTTTGAGGGAGGTGATTCAAGTTTACAAGTGAACTGCAAATTTTTGGGCTCATTTATGGAATGGCCTCCCTCCCTTCTCTATTTTTTTTCAAATTAAATGAGTGTAAATAAATCATGGAAGATGTATGGGTGTAAGGTTGCATATTATTTATGAGGGAGAGATACAATATATGATAAAGAGGGGTTGGAAATATTTTAGAAATTCTATAGTTCCTCAAGCTCAAAAGTCAAACTTGTAGAGGAATTACGAAAGAGAAGAGTAATTATTAGTTGGTAGAAAATAATAGGATGGTCCAACTAAAAAAAATCTCATTGTGAATAGGAGAAACAAAGTCCAATTTTAATATAAGAATTTTGGGACACCTGAAGAATGCAACCATGCCATTATTACATGTAAATTTTTAGAAAAAGGTTAAAAAATTAAGTGTACTAAAAATATGAAGAAATGAAAAATAGAGTGATGGTGTAGAATTCAAAATAGTTCATGCTCCTTGTCTGTGCTTCGACATTCTGCAAATGTCTCTCTACTAGAGTAGTTGCAACTACAACATCTGATAAAATTTCTCTATCTTTTATGCTTTGATGGATGTCTATACCTTGTTTGAAAGCTCCCATTTTGGCACAGGCTAAGAGGATGCTGACAAAGGTTGTAGAATCTGGCTTTACATCTTCCAATTGCATTTGCTTGAAAGTTCCTAATGTCTTTATAAGAAATTGATTTTGTGAGAAATCTCCAATCAGGGCATTCCATGAGAACATGTTTCTTCGAGGTATTATGTTAAATAGTTGGCGTGTATTGTTTATGCTTCCACATTCTGCATATCTTGCAATCATGACAATCCATTAGATTACATATCTTTGAAGTATTCTGTCAAATAGTTCACACCCCTTTTCTATGCTTCTATATTTTGCATATATGTCTACCAGGGTAGTTGCAACTACAACATCCAACGAATGCCATCCTCCTTTGAGGGATTCCATACCATGTTAACAAAATCCCATTTTGGCATAGGCATGGAGACTCTTGAAAATGGTAGTGAAGTTTGGCTTTACACCTACCAATTGCATTTGCTTGAAAGTTCCTAAAGCCTTTTCAACAAATCCATTTTGCGTATATCCCGCACTCCATGAGACTAGATTTCTTTCAGGCACTCGGGCCAACAAATCACATACCTTGTCCTTTTGTTTGCTGCTATAACTATATTCACCACGAGGCAATTTGTTTCTTTTATCCATTCAAACTTCTTGAGCGTGAAAAAATGATTTGAATTTGGTTTTGCAACTTGGCTTATGCGTGGGAATCACACGGATGACTGCTAACTACTACGGCTTACGCGACTATTTAGGAGAACAAAAAAAGAGTTTGTGAAAGTAACAGATTGCATGGGCCCCACACCATCCACCTAAGCGGTCAAAGCTTAGTGTGTGATGGTTAAGCCCAGCCGGTTTAACATTTCACAAGATATAGAGTGGATTTGTCAAGGCTGAGAGCATACCCCTGGTGATAGAAGATGCAATGATTGTGGAGTGGTTCCTATTTTTAGTTAACTTTAGAACAATGACTTGATGTAGCATAGGGCGCTTGCGTCAAAGGGCTGCTGATTTTTAAAGAGGCTGAACAATCTGGAACCTATATATGATCTTGAATGGCTTTGAGATTTTGATAGCATGCCAATAGGTGGCAAGTAATGGGGTAAAGGTTTAGATAATGAAACAACGGGTAGTATAGGATAGCCTTGAAGGTATAGGCTAATTTTTTCTAGTAAGAGCTTTATGCTATCTTAAGAGAACAACTAGATTAGTGGTATTTTGAAGTAAATTTTTTTTTTGAATTAATATAATAACACAATCCTAGATGTGATTTAGAGATCAAAAATTAAAAAAATATTATAACATTTAATTTAACAAAGACAAAGAAAAGTTAAATATGTTATCCTATAAAAAGATAAGAATATCTAAATATCATCAAGTTTATAAAAATATATTTTAACTCTTATATAAGAACTTTAGAATAATAATTTTGATTAGATTGTTTTGTGTACAAAATTAAAAATTTTGAAATACCAAATTTAGTAGAATTATAGGTGATAAATTATCCATATTTTAATTAAATGAACTATATCTAACTAAAATTAAAGAATAAATATTATAATAATCTTAAATTCAATAAGTATCATGACATGTAAAGTGTCAGTGCTTGATAAGACATGTGTAGATGTCTTGTGCAAGATCTAGCATCCATGTGCCTTTAATGCATATATGGACGATTTTGTCATTTATTTCTTACTTCCCAACAATCCAACCTTATTT
>VDFB02172623.1:0-23935 GCA_007258455.2 Sequoia sempervirens
TCTTTCAATTTTTCCTCTTGCATTAGGGATAAGGTTGAATTGATATTAAGGGGTTTATCTCTTGCTACTGTAATCTCCTTTGTGTCTATTTTAGAATTTATTGATTTCTCAATAAGAGTATTCAGAGGACAACAATGTTGTTCATGTAATGTTGTTTGACAATTATCTTACTCATTTTTTGAAATTATCTCTTGTTCTTCACATTCTTGGATATGTTCGCTTATGGTTACCATTGCTAATTCCATAATACCATCACCTTCTGATTCTAAATCCTCATCCACCCAAAGTTGAGTGTATGTTTGAATTGATGGTTGTGCAAGTGGATAAAGTGACAATTCTTTTTATTTTTTCCCATTAGTGATTATCATGCTTCCTGATCTATAGTCAATTAAGGTTGTAGCAGTAGCCAACCATGGTCTATCTAATATGATTGGGTATCCAAAATCTTTCCTTCTAGCTTTGAGAACCAAAAAGTCGACTAGGTAATCCCATGTATCAATTGTGACCATGATTTCTTCTATAATACCTTTTGGTTTTGTAGTTGATTGATCAGCCAACTGTAAAACAGTTGTTGTTGGTTGAATTGTTGTCATTCCTATCTTTTCAACTGTATCAGATGTAATGACATTTATGGCAGCTCCTAATTCAATTAGGACATTTGGTATTTCAATTCCATTAATACTCAGTATTATGACAGGGCTACCAAGATCATTATATTTCTGTGGAAGCAGTATTCCTGATAACACATCAGTAAGTTTAGTCCCTACTTGAATTGTTGAAGGAATTTTCTTTTTCCTTCCTAGCATCTTAATGCAAAGGGATTTTACTAACTGATTGATCTCAAGTATATCCTTGATTTCCTGTAACAGAGGTATCTCAATGTTAATCTTGTTCAACTCTCTAAGAAGTTGTGAATCAATTACATTCATGTAGTTTTCTTAGTTGGTGCAATTTGCACATTTTGACTTCACAACTATATGTCATTAACAACTACTACATTTACATTAGGGTTGTTTGTATCAATTCGTGCATTTTTTGGATTGGTAACTGGTTGAGCTGGCATTTTGGGGTTGATTCACTTGATCATTGGAAGCATTAGGGGCATTAAGGGCCAGAGGTGTTTGTCCCCAGGGTCGTTTTTGTCCCTAATTTTGCCATGGTTGGAATTGGTTTTGATTATGTTACCATGAGGATTGATTTGCTTGCCATTGTGGTTGTTGGTTGGCCTGCCACTAGGATTGGTTCCATTGAGGATTCATCCATTCTGGTTGTCCCCAATATGTAGGTGGGGGTTGTGGCTGATATTGGGGGGTCCATTAATTTTGGTTCTACCATGGGTTTTGATTCTAGTTTGACTGTGAACCATATTGTCTTTGATTTGTGTTATACCCTTGGTTCTGAGGTCTTTGGCCAACATAATTGAGATCTTCTTTGACCACTGGTGGTTTCTTGATATTGCTTTTTATTCCTTCCAAAATATTGCAGGAACTGGTCAGGTGTGTTTTTTCACAAATCTCACAAATTTCAACCTGATTTAATGGGCATCCCTCAAAAGGTGTTTTCCCCTACATTTGGAACAATAAATTGATAAGGGTTCAATCGTTCTCTTTTCTCCTTGCATGTTAAGATGTAGTAGCAGATCAGTCTTCATGTTCACCAATTCTTCCATTACTTCTAATACATCAATGTTGTGAACCTTGTTCCTTCTGGAGTTTCGAGTCCCCACTCTAGTTCTAGAGTAGTTTCTACAGATCTCCACAATGTCATCCAAGGAAAGCTTGTTAATGTCTCCCTTTCCCATCAGGTTCAAGGACTCTCTAGACTCATCTTCAATCCCTCTCAGGAAAATTGTTTTGCTGATTTCATCATCTAGCCCATTAGTGCACCGTTGATGCACAAATTAAAATCTATCAACATAGTCTTCTAGACTTTCGTCTTCTAGTTGCCTTATGTGAAACAGTTCCTCCTTTCTATCTCTCACTCGATAGTAATCCTGGTATTTTTCCAAGAATTTGGTCTCCATTTGCTGCCAAGTCCTAATCGTTCCTAATCCTAAACCCATAAACCATCTTAAAGTTGATTCTTTCAAAGTAGAAGGAAACAACTTCAACTTTTGATTATCAGTTGAATAATCATAGGTTTGGCATAAGATTTTGAATTCAAATAGGAATTGATCAGGGTCTTCTTGTAGTCTTTCCCCTAAATGTTGGAAGAACTAAGGGTGAAATGTTTTTCATAGGGGGTTCATCAAGCTGTCTTTCAAGATTGATAGGATTTGAAAAGGTCCTTTCCGTAACCCATTTCTTCTCCTGGAAATGGATTTATGTGATTTTCAATGGGGTTTTCCTAATTAATTTCTTGATTTTCAATCTGGTATTGCTAGATATCCTCTTGATCAAAATCAAGATTTCTTCTAATGTCAACGTTTCGTGGAAGAAACCTTCCTAGTTGGTCTTTGTTTCGTCTCATCCACAATTTCAGATCTCTCTTCCCTATCAACACTAAGGCTTCACACTAAATAGCCAGATCGTTTAAGTATCCCCGAAAATGGCACCAAAAATTATGGGCAAGGTCGTTGATGTCACAACTTGCATCATTTAATTATTTCTTTTATCGAACCAGGTGTGTCTCAGAGCAATATGTGATAAGGATAGTTGTCACAGATTCTTTTGGGGGGTTTTTCATTGTAAACAACGACTTTAGGTATCATTTTTCCTACTTCAGGAGCTTTCAGGAGCTTTCAGGAGCTTTCAGGAGCTAAACTATAGCAACTGATTCTTAAGATTTAAATCTATTTTAGCTTCTAATTTAAAATCCTGTTGACTTAATTATGAATTTATTGACTTCGATTTAGACCAATTCATGGAGAAAAATAATGATTACTTTAATTCCTAATCTAAACACAAAATTCAAATTAATTCTATTTTGCTTCAAAATAAATCCATAACTTAATTGTTGGAAAGTAAACGCTAATTTAAGAGCAGGAATGAATTGCAGGAAAATGACGATTATTCTAAAAAGAATAAAGACTAATCTCCATGAAAAGATTCTGAGCAGAATTCAACTCCATCTTTCCATAAATTCCTAACATTGCTTTAATGAAACTTAATAAACAAACACCAAGTTTAACCGATTTAAAAATCTAAATCTAATTTATCTAACCTGCTAACGATTCTAATGGTTCAATTCAACATTTCTAATAAATAAATCTAACCATTCTAACAATTGTATCTTAACCATAATAAACTAAAACTTCGAAACGTAATTTTAAACAAAAGTAATTATCCAATTTTAACATTTACCAAGGTAGAAAACGATTTCAATGATTGAACAATTCAAAATCAGTTTCTACTATAGATTTAATATTAATGAATCCGAAAATAACAACACTTAACAAAAATACCATAAGATCATTCCAAAGGTTGAGTGGGCCCTGCTCTTCCTCAAGTAAGATCCTTTAACACAGTGAATTGATTAACTTCTTGCTTCCCTTCTCATTAATCAAAAGTAGAACGCAGAACAAAGTATTGCTTGTGATTACAGAAATTTTGATTGCAAATTATCTAACTCCTAACTAAGACCGAAATATGGATATTTATAAAATATCCTTATTAGCTTCTAACATGGTGTTAACTGCCAAAACTTAAGGCGACCAACTACAGATTACAAAATGAAACTAAAAATAGAACTGAAGTGGACTAAGGAGGACTATGCCAAAACTACGCCAGATTGGCGCTGGAAGTAAAAAGTTCCTCAACCGACTATGAAGAAGTCGATTCAGACTTTGAGTGACTCATCATCTAGCAGGTCCTATCTATGGCGTAGTCATTCCTCATGATTAAATAGAGAGTTTAACCGTCTCATCAACCTTTAAGATACCCTGGTAAAAACCCTTATAAAAAGGACAACAATCATGGTAATGAATATTAGTGCAGCACAATTATCTCATCCAAAGTCATCATAAAGCAACGCATTTAACATAAGCTATTACTTCCAAAATATTTTCTAATTTAGTTAAACATGAAGTAAAATAATCAAATATGTTAATCTATTGTCTACCGCCAGTCATGTCAATTAACAATAACAAGTCTTTTTAAACATAAAAATCCTTAAATGAAAGTATTTTATATCTCCCATCACTACATGCGAGTTTTCTCCATGCCCTTGCAGGGATAAAAATGCCTCTTGTTGTTTAAAACTCTTGTGGGACGTCACAGATTGAGATCCTTCCAATGCCCAAACGAGTTAAATCACTCCTTCTCCATTCAATCTCCTTGATGCGCCTCGACAAGCCCAGTAATAACTTTTCAATCTTCAGAAATCAAATTTTAAAAATAACCACACGCACAGGCATAATTTGAAAAAAGCTCTGAATCAATGTCAATATTTTCTCATATCCATATGCCAATAGAACCACAAACATATCTAGCATAAAATGGTGAACTATGTACTTTAAAATAGCACTCATGGGTTCAACCAAATAAAAAATTATGCACACGTATCTGAAACAAACCAAATAAATGGGTAAAATGTTGGAATACGCCAACATAAACCTCATAAGGATCGAAAGAAAATTCAAATTTGAAGTAATAGATATGCGTAGAATACTTGACCTATATACCATTATGTTGAATTTGGAGTGTTTTGTGGATTACAATAGTATTTTTTATTCTCAATAAGAGGAATTAATCCTTTGGGGAGATAGGAGAATGGTGGAAATAACCACATTTAAGAAATGTATTTAGAAGAAGATACAGAGGAAGAAGATCCGTTCAAAGGGTTATATTTAGGTAGGAATAATTCATAAGATTGATGTAGATAGGAAATTCAATTCTGAAGGATAAATAATGGTGGAGAGTGGACTCAATTACTGATATTAGGGATATGGTAGAAGCTTGAGAGTTGGAAGAACTAGATAAAAGGAAAAGGAAGGTCCTAAGCATTGGGAATATATAGAAGAGGGTGCTAGAGAGAATCAAGAAGAAGATAATTTACAAAGAATAATTAAGAGGGTATTAAATATAAGGAAGATTTAGAAAAAGATAGTTGAAGGTACTATAAAAATATTTGTGCAAGATATGGAGATTGGAAAGAGTGTCATAATTGACGAAAAATTAGTACAAAAGGAAAAATGTTTATGGAAAAGGATAGATTGGATAGACAAAGAGAGTGTGGTACCCCAAAAGATATTTCTTGAAGAAAGGAATTATGGGAAGGTCCCACACCAAGAAGATGAATGTCCTATAAATCAAGATGTGCAAGTAAAGAAGGAAGAGAAATTGGTAAGAGTCAAAAGGGAGATGATGAAAATAAATCCACAAAGATACTCAAGGATGAGATAATTTTTTGAGTGTGGGCAGAATGTTGGTAGGATTAAAAGCTAACTTTGGGTTTCTAATATTTCAATTGAAAACATGCAAGAGTGAATGAACTATTCTTGTTAAGTTTAAAATTTTGAAGGGTGGCCTAATGAATATTGATCATGAAATATTGTGAGGATGCCAAAGGATGGAATAAAAAAAGATCAATCTCCAAGAACATATTACAATATAAAGTTCTATAGGAAGAAGTATGTAGCTTTATGAGGTCTACAGTGATACAATTTGTGGCAGCTTCTAAAAGACACAGGTATTAAGGAACAAGCCTATAGACACATTCTTATATATAGGAAGATCGTAATAGTACTATAATTATACCACACATATGAACAAAATAGTGAAAAATATAAAAAAGAAAGAAAGAGAGATTAGAATTTAAGAAATATTTATTAGATTGAATGATTATATCTAATGTATGTTTGAATGGTGAATGAGTATATGTTTTTTTCATTTTTCTTTTTTTTCCCATAGTATTTACTGTGCATATGTTGTGTTCTTCTTCCTTATGCATTACATTGAGTTAAATACAACTCTCACATAGATAAAACTCAAAATTCATATCTACATTTTCTTATCAATAATGGCCTACCATATGCTATAGTTCTTAAAAGATATCAAAAAATGTCATATATACTTGTTTCTTGCAATAAATCGAGGATTTACAAACCTTACGATTTGCATATAACTCAATGGATTCGCCCAAATATAGCACTAAAAAATCCATAGATTACACACCAGAAAATCTATAAAACACAAAATAAATAGATCCAAACACTTGTTTGGGGTAATAAACCCCAAATATAAAATAAAAAATAATCCCCAATCCATGTGAGCATGCAAATATGAATCCATTATAGATCTAGAAAACACACCCATATCTAATATAGAATGACATAAATCTTACATTGCATGATGATTATTCTATTAATTATTCTCTTTGGAATGTTTGTAATCTTTTCCAAAATAAAGGTTTCACCTATGATTAGAATACACTTAATAAAATCTTAAATGAACAAGGTGTGTACCATCCTTCAATTGAAAACCAAGCTTTGATACCAAATTTTAGGAATTTGAATCCACATATACTATTTCCTAAATAAAATTTCCAAAATAAATTATGCTAAAATAGTACGAAGAATCCATAATCCAAAAGAATAACAAAACATATAAACAAGATGACACCAAAATTACCCTAGGGAAGCTATCTCAAGAAAAACCTAGCCTCCAAAGCACTACATAACTCAATATATTATCTGAAATGTTGGGAAAGAGATCCTTAATAATGAAGGTGGTTTCTATTTGTGTAGAACTTATAAGGATATTAATATGTTCCTTTCCCTCGGGGCATTTCATTAGGAAAGAGATCGCAAGATGTAAATATTGACTTTCAACCTCAATAGTGAGTTGAAACCAGGCCTGCATCTCATTCCTTAGGATAGTAGGTAAGATGTGAAACCAAATGGAAATGTTATGCAATTCTGAAACTAAATGAACAATAAGACCTAGAACATGAAATGCAAATTCCTGAAAGTATGAAAATTGAAATCACAGTTTGCAGGAAAATCTGAGAAGGGTTTGGACACATGCACCTATCACCAAAAATTGGTTTTGAGACTTGCTAAAGGACCGATTCTCCCTTTGGCGAATGGGTCTTGGTTAGGGCTTATGAAAACACTTTTGACAGTCCTTTGATGCTATATTTTAGCTTTTGTTTGACATAGGTCCCACTGTCAAAAAGTCAGAAATAAAGTTTGCAACCTAGTTTTCGTGGCTTGACAACAATGATGAAAACCTATGCAACAATGCAAAATTTCTCTTCAATATCTTCAATTCTTCTTCAACCTGTAATCTACACATACACAAAGAGAAAAATTATTTTGTTTTAATGGGGGTTTGCCTTAGTGAAACCCAAATTTTGGTAATTAAACCTTGATAGAAAGATAATGACAATGGAGAAGGAAATGATGAATGAACACTTACTCGCTACAACTCACCAACCCTTCAGTGGCTTCCAAAAGAGGACTGAAGACAAACACATCTCTCCAAGGAATCTGATCTTTCTTTTCTTGATGGATTTGGATACTTGAAATGCTTGGATGCTTTTGGATCAACAATGCATATTAGCCTTCACAAGATGACATGAACACACATAATCTTGAACATGATGTTAGGATCTTGATTGTTGCAACAAATGACTAATAAATCCTCTCTTGAATGCTCTTGACAATAATATTTTCTCACAGGAAGTCTTGATAATGTTCAATCGTGTTTCTTATATTTGAAATGATAAAAATACTAGGTATTTATAAGTATTTATCTAACTTCCCAAAAAATTAGATTCTAAAAGCCGACAATTGCAAGTTGAGTTTGAATCAATAAAATATTTCCAAAAACATATTTAAAAATGGGTCTTAGTACTTAAAGGGAACCCATTTTCCCTTGGGTGAATGGGTTTTGGCCTATAAGTTTAGGACACACATGCTCCAATGTGATTTAGTTATTGATTGTATTAATTAAAAGTCGGTTCCCCTTTTGGAAAATAGGAATAATAAGGCTTTGGAATGCATAATTTGGAAAATTAGAAACGTAATTAAGTCCAAAAAATTAAGCGACCCAAACAGAGTGTGAAATTATAAAGTATACAATTTCCTACACTACATTTAGTCCCCACTTTAGTGATATTATGAACTTACGCTCACACTCACACTAAAGTAGAGAAATATGTGTCAAGAAGGATCCAAGTGTACAAATGTTGGAGAGATAGGATGGAAAGGATCAAGGAGTTGGCCAAGCCCCTAGGATCAAATATCCCATGGAAAACCAACATAAGGACAAAGGGACACACAAGATGTGTAAGATACATGCAGCAAGATAAGATACACAAGCATACAATGCCAAAGCCAATGCAAAAAGGAAAAAGAATGGACTAGCAAGTTGCATTATGCCATGTCTATAAAATATTCTCACAAGGGCTAGTATAGTCTGGTATACACTAGGTGAGCCCCAAAGGAAAAATGAGAAGCACACTAGGTCTAGAAGGTGTGTACCCATAAAAAGAGGTAGCAAATGGGACAGACGCACCAGGTCTATAGTTGTGTTCCCATACGTCAACCATACCAAAATTCATACTCCCTGATAACTTTGATAAGGTGCCACAAAATGATCAATGTGCTATGCCAACACTACACTAATTCCAACTCATGTGAACAAAAGTGAAGCCAAAAAATCTCAAAATGTCATACCAAAATGAAATAATGGCATTGCATGCTCCCACTTTAAAGGAATTGCTAAATACCATGTTGTGAGCAATTCCTTTAAAGTAGAAAATGATAAATGCCAATTGATAAAAATGGCCATGAGAGCTTATTTGGAAAGCCCTATGCCAATAATATGTTTTCAAATAAAGCTACATCATGAAAAAAGAGGTTGCCCCCACATGCAATCCAAAAATATAATACATAAGGGATCCACAGATTCAAGGTCAGCGCATGTATTTGCTACAATGATATAATAGAGCTTGAAACCATTGTCATTACCCAAATACTTCGTGGAACAAAAAACACAAAGGAGGAATGACACACAGAGTGAAAACAAAGAAAAATATTTTGGGTCAATATGGAAGATAATTTTGGATTTCTCAATACCTTGCATCGTCCCCAAAAGGAAAACATAAGATAAAAGAAAAGACAATGTTTACGACAGATAGAAGAATGGAGATACAAAGAGAAGAATGTCATGAAAAAATCACTTCCTTTGTATCCTTGCACCAATGGATTAACAAGGGTCATCCAAAGAAAACTCACAAACATAAAGACACACCAAGTAACATGATACAAGGGATCACATTACATGCATGCAATCACAAATAACATAGAAAGAAAAGAAAGAATGTCACATGTGATCCAACCTGTAGTAGGTCATCTGCATCCCAATCGTGTTCATCATATACGAAAGGCGGATAACTAGCCAAAGGGGAAACAACAAGTTCCATACTAGGACAATCATCAAATGCAACATGTGGTGATTCACTCTTTTTAGGAGAATCACCACAGTTTCCCCCATCTAAATTCATAGAAGTGGAAAACAACAAATTCAATTCATTATGTACTTCTTCATCAATATTTTCAATCTCATTATCATCATCCAAGTTAATCACAATAGGAGGTCTAATGAAAATTTCCATTGTATGTTCTTGTTTTTGTTGTGGTGGAGAAGTTTCATGTTGTAGCAAAGGTTGAGAATCATCATGCTTTGTTTGATTCTGTTTATTCTTTTCTTCTAACTGATGAGCAATAGCACAACGTATATGCCTACACTCTTTAGCATTTTAGTTTCTTATTGCACAATTTTCAAGTTGTGATGGTATAGGAGTGGGTTTTCCAACCATCAGTCTCTTTTCTTCCCTTAGGGGAGGAATGGAAGGGACCTTGGTGGGTTGCAAAACCACTTTCTCTTTAGGCTTATAAACTTGTTTGATTTTAGGATGAAAAAATGGAATTGTATGGTTATCTCTTGGTCTCTTGTAGGATATAGGTGGCAAAAAAGCATCATACTTCTAGTTTGATTATTTGGGAGAGCTTTTGGTTCAAGCATAGGTTCATCCACAACATTTGGAGTGGGAGGAACGACTATGGATCTTTTAGTTTCAAGTGGGATATTGGCAAGTGATAACTCTGCTATATGTTTTGCTTTGAACTTTTGATATGATTTGAAAAATAAATCTAGTCATGAGGCTTTATAGGTTCTATAGGTTCATGCCAAAAGAAATCCAATGAAAAGTTCCCATGGGAAGACAAAGGATTAATCCATTATGATGCATTGTAAAAATTTGGTTTTCAAATGGAAATTTCAAACACATATGGATGACCAATGAGAGAACATTCATGGAGCATAGCCATGGATAGCCTAACTTCACATGAAATTGATTTGATGTCAAAATGATGGAGAATGATACATTTAATTGCTTCGGTCCAACTTTTAATGGAAGAGTGATTGAACCTATCAGAGGGCAAGCAAAAACATCATGTGTTTTGATCCATGCTTTTGATTGTTCATAAGAATCTTGGGAAAGTTCATGCACAAATAAGAATTCCTCAGTGATCACATTCTCTAAACATATAGGATCAATTAATATCCCATTTATAGGCTTTTCATTGATTCTTTTGGCTATGTAAACAGGACCATCAAGTGCATGATTAATTATGTCCATCAAGTGCATGATTAATTATGTCACTATTTGAGAAAGAAATGTCAAGAGACAAGTCGGTTTGGCCCTTACAGGTTAAATTCCAATTAATCCAATCATGGCAATGAGGGGTGTGGTCCAAATGGGTTGACTAGTGTCAACACTATGAGTGAAAGAGTTGGAAAACCCAAGATCCATAGTGGATGTACCAGTAGGGATGTCATGAGTTTCAAACTGCATCTCACTAAAGTATTAGCAGTATGACACCAGGTTGTGATACTCATACAAGTTTCATCAAACCAAAAGTGCAACCAAAATGGGAAAAAGGCACTAAATAAAGATAGTAAACACTCAAAAATAGGAAGCACAATGCAAGTATTAAACAAGATATTACAATTTTTCATATCTGAAATATGATAATTGACTAATTTTAGATGCAAAGACCTAAAAATGATTACTTTTGAATGCAAATTTTGATTTTAAATAATGCACTTTCTTTCACCAATTGAACTAAATGCAAACAACTATAGAAATATGCACTTTATGAAACTAAAATAGAGATCTACAAGTACAGGAAAATGAAGATAGAGATAAAGTAGTATGCAAAATTTTGGAAAATCACCTATACAAGGACATGTTCGCCCTTGGGTGAATGAGTCCTTGGATAGGGTTCTAAAAAATTTAAATCTGAGTGTTTATCTTGATATTTAAGTTCATTGTTCCTAACTCCAAACAGATTCTTCAGTGATAGCTTTTCCAAAAATTTGATGAAATATAAATGCAATTTAAATGATAATGTATGAACAAAATGACAACTTTTTTTAATGCAATTTTGAATTAAATGCTTAGCTAAATGACTGAAACACGCCTTAATGCAAGCTATTATGTAGAATGTATGAAATATTTTTGGATTTCTATGAGTTTAAATGATGCACACATGCAATTTGTAACCCTAAATGAAATGAAAAACAAGATGATGCAAAACCTAGATCTAAGGTTTCAAGGATCTCCAAATCAGAAAAGTATGATGTAAGAATGTCAGGTTCACCAAGATGAAATGTTGGGAAAGAGATCCTTGATAATGAAGGTGGTTTCTATTTGTGTAGAACTTATAAGGATCTTAATATGTGTCTTTCCCTAAGGGTTTTTCATTAGGAAAGATATCACGAGATGTAAAGATTGGCTTTCAACCTCAATGGCGAGTCAATCAAACTTGGATCTTAGTCCTTAGGACAATAGGTAATATTTGAAACCAAATTGAAATGATATGCAATGCTCAAACTAAATGAACAATAAGACCTAGAACATGAAATGCAAATCCCAAAAGTACAAAAACTAAAATTACTTTTTGTAGGAAAATCTGAGAAGGGTTTAGACACATGCACATGTCACCAAAAATTTGTTTTAAGACCTACTGAAGGACTGGTTTGTCCTTTGGTGAGTGGGTCCTAGTTAGGGCTTTTGAAAACACTTTTGGTAGTCCTTTGATGTTGGATTGTATCTTCTATTTGGCATAGGTCCCACTATCATAAAGTTGGAAATAAAGTCTAAAACCTAGTTTATGTGGCTTGACAACAATGATGACAACTTATGCAATAGTACAAAATTTCTCCTCAAGATCTTCAATTCTTCTTCAACCTATAATCTACACATACACAAAGAGAAAATTTATTTTGTGTGCATGGGGTTTTACCTTAGTCAAAACCCAAGTTTGGTAATTAAACCTTGAAAGAAAGATAATGGCAATGGAGAAGGAAATGATGAATGAACACTTGCTTGCTACAACTCACCAACCCTTCAATGGCTTCCCTTAGAGGACTGGAGACAAACACATCTCTCCAAGGAATCTGATTTTGCTTTGCTTGATGGATTTGGATACTTGAAATGCTTGGATGCTTTATGATCAACAATGCATTTTAGCCTTCACAAGATGATATGAACACACATAAGCTTGAACATGATGTTAGGATCTTAATTATTGCAAAAAATGACTGATAAATTTGCTCTTGAATGCTCTTGACAATAATATTTTCTCATATGGAGTCTTGATAATGTTAGATCATGTTGCTTATATTTGAAATGATAAAAAGACTACGTATTTATAGGTGTTTATCTAATTTCCCAAAAATTAGATTTCAAAAGTTGAAAATTGCAAGTTGAGTTTGAATCAATAAAATACCACCAAAAACATATTTAAAAATGGGTTTTGGGACTTAAAAGGGACCCATTCGCCCCTGAGCGAATGGTTCCTAGCCTATAAGTCCAAGAAACACATGCTCCAATGTTATTTAATTATTGACTGCATTAGTTAAATGTCAGCCCCCCTTTCAAAAATGAAAATAATAATATTTTGGAATGCATAATTTGGTAAATTAGAAGCTTAATTAAGTCCAATAAATTAAGGGACCCAAACATAGTGTGAAATGTTATATAATTTCCTACACTACATTATCTAAACTCTAAGATTGCATATATTCATAGAGATTCTTCATGTAAAACTATAATAATAATAAGCAACCTAGTTGCACTCCTCCATATGATTGAGAAAATGAGAATTAGTTGGCATTAGTTGTCATTGATGTCAACACTTGAGGAGATTGTTGTTATGTCAACACTTGGTGAGATTGTTGCATTGGTTGTTGCCATTGCTTCTCTTTGATGTCAATACTTGTATATTATTGATACTCTATGATGGTAATTTCATGATGTTTTTGAGCTTCATGGTTGGATGTCATTCCTTTGATGTTGCTAAAGTTCATGGTTAGATGTCATGCCTTTGATGTTTCTGAAGTTTGTGGTTGGATGTCATGCCTTTGATGTTGTTGAGGTTCATGATTGGATGTCATACCTTGTTTGATGTTAAGAAAATATGTATTGATTATAGTTGGTGATGTTATCATGGTGATATGGGTGATCCCACAATAGTGATTTACAATTTTTGGCCAAACCGGACACTGGAATAATTTTTTCTAACTAAATCTTCACTTTCGAGCACTTATAGCAGCTAAACCGTGAGGAATTTGAAGATGATACAAACTAGAGTTTTGTGAAGTTTTGTCTATAGATTCTAAATATATGTTTTTCAAAAAATTTGGAATCAGATTTCACCTCTTTTTCCATATCCCTCGAAAACTATTTTTTTTCAAAAAATAACATTTTTGAGTGACGCTCACCGTATAACACATAACTTTTTTTCCATGAAGGATAAAATTCTAATTCTTTCAAATTTAGATTTGTAACTCCAATATCTAGTGCTTCCACTTGGTTAGATAGTGTTTTATTGAATATTTTTTCCTTAATCAAGTTTCGAATTTAAACCAATTACAATTCAAACATAGGCGGACTGTATAACGCATAAATTTTTTTCTATGTATCAAAATCCTTTTTTTTTTGTTGGATAAGGGACTTCAATATCTGGTGCACTCATATTTTTCAAAAAAAAAAATTGATAATATTCTATTTTTCCACATGTGCAGAACAAAGAGCTTCATTTTCAATGAAAAACCTATGTTTAATAAAACTAAAAAAAAAAGATAATAAAACCAAAACATATTAAAATTATAGTTGTTGGATAGCTCGTTCTGAGGAATACCTGATTCTAGTTGGGTTTGTGAAGTCTCCTCCATTTTCATCCTCAACCCAAGCTTTGAAGGGATAAATTTTTGGTTTTGGTGAGAAGCAGGAATCAAAAGGGGGGTTCGCTCGAACTAGGGGGGGTCGAGCGAATCCCCTTTCAAAAAGGGGATTGCATTGGTTTTTTTTCTGGGATGCATTGAAAGGGTTCACTCGAACCTAGGTTCAAGCGAACCCTCTTTTGGTTCGTTCAAACTCCAAGAATGAAATTTTTTGGCATGGAGTCATTTTTTGTTAGTTTTCCTTCCTCATTCGAATTGTAAACCACTATTGTGGGTTTACCCATATATAAAGATGAGGATTAAGAAGTAATGTTGATGGTGGAGAGTTGTTGTGGATGGTCTCCAGTATCTTGTATGCTCTCTTCTATTGTTCCTTAGGAAGTATATGGTGGTGCCAAGGACTTTCTAGTCTCCGTGAGTTCGTGAATGTTTATGTTTTAAGAAGTTATATTGAAGACTATTTGGGAAAATGCTCTACATTCCTCTGGTGTTAAATATATGGCCTTGCGGTTTGGGATTTAGTGTTTATGATTTGTGGATGTTGCATTCCTATCTTTTCAGGCCACCTATATTGCTGAGGAGGTTTTTGTTAATTGTAGAAGGTTGATAGTGTTGTTGGTTGTCTGGATTGGTATAGAAAATGCTCTGAATTGATGTATCTCCTCTTACGGCTTGGTGAATGTGCTCTTAGTGTTTGTGTAGTGTCTCAGTTTAGTTTTCATGTGTTGAAGTGGTCCAAAAGTTGATCTGTTGATGTTATATCTCATGGTTGTGCATTTTATGCTTCTAGGATGAATTCTTCTGCTCTTGTTTGGTTTGCAATAGTTGTTGGTGGATTGACAGTACATGAAAGAAGCATCTGGAAGTGTTGTTGGATGCTCATATAATATCCCTTTGTGATCTGCACATCAGTGGGTATCTCTTTAGTGTTGCATTATGTTTGAGTTGGTCTTCTGGGAAATTTATCGATATCTATCTGAGAGGGTTTGTTCTCTTGCTTGTGTTGTGTGATTAGGTATTTGTGCCAACATATGAAGTGTTAAGATGGATTTGGGTCCTAACTGGTGGAACCCCTAAAAATATTTGTGTTCCACTAATAAATTTTGCAAAATCTGGTTGTCTTTCCTAGTTTGGAACTAGTAGTATGGCTTAGGGTTTGGTCTTTCCTTTTTTCTAGGGTTTTAGTGTACCTTACACCATCTAAAAATGTTCAAGTGTTAACCTTCACGTATGGGTTATATTTCGTTGTTTGCTAAATTTTTCTTTATGTCCATGTGGGTCGTAATTCTTCTAATATTTTCCATTCTCCTAAGTCTGGGGTGTTAATATTTCGGCATTGGTCTAAAGTCTTGATCTTACATTTATGTCCCTCATCATTCATCAACCTAGTCAGGTCCTCTTTTTAAGTTACTAAATTTGTGCACCTGCAGCTTTAAGCTTTTGATGCAGGCAGTCCGATCATTAGAGTTGATCTTGACCGTTCCCAGTGCCCCCTCCGGGTTTTAATTTCTATTAAAATATTTGGGCAGGCTGGCGGGCGAGAGCCCATGTCTCATCTATTAGCAGGGCCCATAATATTTCAAAGGTAGTGAACATCAAGTTTTAAAAGATCAACGGTTATTGTAAGGTGACGTGGTTGCATCCCGATCATTCCCCGCTAGCCTTCGGGGGATCCACCTTCATCTCCCATCCCTAAGTGGGGAAGCGGGGAAGCACCATGTGGAACGATCTGAGGCATCGATAAAACTTTAATGAGGTATAAAATATTAAGGAAATATTTTGACATACTATTGAGAGGTATTAATGCCCGCACTACTAAAAGGATCTTTTAAGCACGTGGTAAATGGTGGAGAAAGATGTCTTAATATGGGCTATCCATTAGATCTAAAGGTTATGCATTAAGGTGGAAGGCTTGAGATGTAAAGAGCACATAGATTGAAGGTGCTAGATTTAATATGGACCCTTCCCCACCTCCCCGTTGCTGAGAGATGCACATGGGTTAAACTTGGCGGGGAAGCGAGGAGGCTAACACGTAGCCTTTTTCATGGATCATGGAGAGGGTGGAGCCCATGGGGTGACTTGGATATATATCCACATGGCATGTTTCGATTGGTTGATGGAAGTGGAATTCTATATTCAAGCTTTTTAAACTTGTTTGACTAGATCGTTAATCAAGCCATCTCACTGCAAGATTGACAACTAAAATTCAAAGTTGAGATTAAGGTCAAGTCATTCTGGTTCGCACAAGTGAGCATTAATTCTTGTTTGCAGTGAGATACAAATATTGTGAGTTAATCCTCATTGTGGTTTTTCCCTCATTGGGTTTTCCACATAAAATCTTGGTTTCTCTATGTGGTGCATGTGTTTTATTTTGTTTCTTTCAGTTAATTTGATGTGTTGTTAATCTGTAAATGGAATTAGTTAAGTTTTAATATATGTTGATTCACCCCCCCCATGTCAGCACATCTTTGTGTTCAATAATAACTATCAAAACAGGAGTATAGAAATTAAACAAGGACTCTGTACTCAAACAAGATTAACCATTATAACAAAAAAATGTGCCCAAGTAGACCATTTTTTGTTCTAAGTCATAGTCCTATTGGGAATAGACTTCTCTTGCTTTTCTTATTAAAATATAAGAGTAATGCTCGATAATCCATGACTTGATCCTTAAATTATCGCCTCCATCTTCTTATGAAATTGGTCATGCTGCAATAGATTGACTCGTTTGCATCAAACTATAATCCTTATGCTACAAGTTGAGAAGCCAATTGTTGTGGGTTGACAGGTATCGTGCTACAATTGTTAGACTTTATTTTTCAAGGCAATTCCATTGTTAACAACTATAATTTAAATATAAAATCCTAGTAAACTTAATGGGCATTCATAACTCATACATACACATATTAATATAACATGTTTCAATTCCAAATGCTTTAAATTACTTAAAGTTATATGAAAGGTTTGGTAATGTCTAAAAGTTTAGTAGAAAATAAAGATAAAAGTATCTAACTTAAAAAAAGGAAATAGGACATTATCATGACTCATCAATCAGCTCATGATATCACCAATTCCTAATTACACTATCACTCATCCCTAAGATTTGTCAAGTGATCCCAATATGTATTATTCATCACCCTAGTTTATATTCATGGGTGCATATTCAACCATAACCATAACCATGAGGTTTCATTTGATGTTCAATTAAGATAGCCTCATTATATGCTAATGTTAAAGATTCAAGTGCTACTATATTTTTTCTTGCAAACATGAAAATTAATAGATCCAAAGCTCAAAAGAAAGTTTGAATAGTTGTTGACTTTGTTTGTGTATATGATATTTTTATCTAGTTTATAATTTATGAAACCAAGTGTTGAACATACTTATATGATTATGTATATGTACATGTATGTATATATGTATGTATGTATTTACTTATTATTTGTATATATCATATATATTATTTTATGTATGTATATATGTATGTGTATGTGCATGTGTGTATAATTTTTTGGGTGTTTTAATAATATTTGTTGGTTTCATTTTAGGAACTTATCTTTGTAGGTTGATCATACTACTTCTCAACCTTTGAATCATCCTTTATATATTTTCGCTCTATATTTGAATTTCACCCCTAATTTTGTGTTTGTATGTATGTATCTATGTATGTGTATATGCATGTATGTGTATGTGTATAAATAATTTAATGTTTTAATAATATTTGTTGATTTATTTTCAAGAACTTGTCTCAATAGGTTGATCATTCTACTACTCTATTTAACCATCATTTATACATTTTCTCTCTATATTTTAAGTTCAACCTCGATTTATCCTATATGACTAGTTGCAATACCTATAGGCATTCGTGCATTCAAAAATTCAAGTTTAATAGGCTAATTAGTTGTTAACATTACTTAATAAGGAATAATATTTCTATAGGTATAATTTATTTGCCATTTATTGTAATACTATGGTTGAAATACTTATTTTTATCCATATTTTTATTCAAAGATGTAGGGAAAATTTTATTATTATTATATTGGGGTGTTATTTTATTCAAAGGAATTATTTGGTTCAAAGGTGTTAAATTATAAACTTTGTTTTGATTTGGATATATGGATTATAATAGTTGGTTTAATAATAGTGTGTTCTGCATAATTTCTTGATTGATCGTTAGGATTTTGTTGTATATAATTTTTTGTCCATGAACGAATATCCCAAAACTATAATCTAAGACATAATTTAATGTTTAATAGAGAGATCCTCATTATATGTTAATAATAATGATGCAAGGTTACTGGAGTTCTCAAAAACATGAAAGTCAATGGGTCCAAAGCTCAAAGGTAAGCTTGAATAGATGTTGGCTCTATTTTTCTATATAATTTTTAATCTAGTTTATAATTTAGAAAATCAAGTGTTGAACATACATATATTCTCATTAGGTTCTCTATGAGTGATATAAAATTGAAGTTATATTCATATCTATAGGTATTTTAAAATCATTGATGAATGCAGCTTCTAATCCATTCCAAGTGGTTATTGATATGAAAAATCAAGATACCAAATAAAAGAAACCTCATATCATGTATAAGGAAGAAAATGAAAAGATACATCCTCTTTTTGTCTTTGATCTATTATCACAACATCCTCAAAATATTGTATATGCTCTTTGGTTGTTTGGATTAAACCATGTATTTGCTTTATGAAAATAAATTCAAGATTTTTGGCAAGTCATGAGTTGGACCTGTTGCGGCCAAAGAATAATTTTCATCCACCTAATCATGCAAGCGGAGGGCTCCACACAGTAGCCAGTCTAGTTAGCATCATTGACCAATTGAGTTTAGTAAGATCCTTATGCCCCAATTCTGCTTAATCCTCATTTCTTTGTAGTTAGGCCAAGCTTTGGAGAAGTTGTATCTTCCAGCCTCTATGTTTTCCTTAATCTATGTTTATATGATCAAACTTACCTCCCCATTGCTTCTCTCCACTTCCCTAAATATCATGTTATTCCTTTACTTCCATAATCCCCAAGTGACAAAGGGAGGAACTTGGTTCCACAGGTCAATAATTACATTATGGGAGAAAGGACAATATGACAATCTTTCTATAAACAACTTCATTTGAGTGAGGAAAAACCCAATCAGAGGACAACAATGACAAGAAGCAGGACCAAAATTCCCTCGCCACTCATCTCCTGCACGAATCGGCTCCACCTCAAAAGGGACCAACAGAACATAAGGGAGCTTCCCACCCCAACTAAAGCCTCCAACTCCACCTCAAAAGGAGAGGGCTCCGCCTCTGAAGGAGCATTCTCCACCTCCATAAGAGACCTCAATTGTAGAAACAAATAGGAAGCTAGCACCCCAGTAGAAAAATTTGTCACCACACCCCTTGGCAGCCCAAGCAACAAGTTCAAGAAGGAAGTAAAAGAAAGCTCCTCAGCCAAGAGAGAAAACAAACTACCACAAGCCTTCATAATAAGAATTTGAAACATCACCACCATGAGAGATAAGACAAAAATATCTTCAAAACAACCATGATTGAAGGCACCAAATATTGAACAGGGGTCTTCAAGGCAGAGAAGAGCCCCCTCCACCATTCCCAAAAGCAACCAATCTCTGAAGGGGGACCAACAACAACTTTGGAACCCCCGAAACACAACTTCAACATGTAGAGACTGAAGAGATGACTGGAGGTATGCATAATGAGGAGGTGAATGAGACTTTGCAAGGGAAAGGGAGTGGAGGGAGTGGTGGTAGAAGGTTTTCCTGCCTAGAAAAAGCTGCCTCGAAGGAGAAAAAAGGAAAACAGAAAATGACTGTGTCTGATGAGGAAGACCTGGATTATGAAGAGTTTGAAGCCCAGGAGGAAGAAGATTCTGAGGATATGGATTTTGAGGACTCAACTTATGATATGGGGGAAGAAGGATTGGAGGAGGATAAGGAAGAGGAAGAGGCGGAACAAATTGAGAAATTTGAGGAGCAAAAGAATGATGTTGAGAATGTGCAGGATGCAAGGAATATGGGTATGGAGATTAAAACAAAGGACTCGAGCACTGAATTCTTCAAGAGTGGACTAACTTTTCTACAGGTTCAGTTTGATGATATGGAAAAGGCCTTAGCTACACTAATGAAGGTAACTAATAGACTGGTGAGGAGGGCGATACTGGGAGCTACTTCTGGAGAATCCAAAATTACCAAGAAGCTGAGGAAACAGGGGAAGCCGGATGTCTTAAAGATGTTGGAAGAGTCTGAGGGAGCTGACTGGAGAGAATACATCTCTCTCATAGGAGAATATGGGGACCTGTTGAAGAAAGCCAATTAATGGCTTCTTGTTGTTGCTTTGATGACTACTTTCAGTTTTTTGTCCTTTTGTTTCATAATCTCAGACTGGTATTTTATAATAGCTATGCTATGGTGGAATACCACTTGGGACACTGTTGACTTAATTAATGGTTTACATAGTTTTAATTTTTCTAGTAGAAATTTTTATTATTATTATTATTGGCTGAACTATGGTTACTATGTTAAATGATGGCCTGCATTCTAATCTAGTTGTTGTTTTTTGGTTCTTGTTGGTGGTGTTGTTTCCCACCTTTTTTCAGTTCCTTTTTGTCTGTTGTCTGTAACCATGGGGTCAGGTCCCTTCCCTGCTTATCTAATCAAAAACTTGAGTATCTAATGGTTGATTCAAGGGATAACAAAAGGAAAAAAAAATAGGTGAACTATTGGAAAATCGAGTATGTCTAGACCTTGTTTTTCTATGCTAGGGAAGGTATAATAGCTCAAAATTATCCTCAATAGAATTCAATCTAGTGATACTAATTATAGGTTCTAAATTACCATTCTAAATTTTATAATCTAGAAAATGTACATTAAAAAATTTAATGCTTAGATCCCAAAACATGTCCTTTAACCTTTTGGATAATAGGTTTACTTTCTAGAGTTGATATGTTGTGTTTTTTGACACACCAACTCAGGTAGGTAGAATCCTACTCCACCTCTCTTGAAAGGAGATATTTATTTTTTATGTTCATACCATGAGGTCTTGACACATTTGGTTAACCCAAAGGCTGAATTTTGTGTTCTTTCAGTCAAGGGCCTATGGTGGAAACTAAAATAAAAGTAGCACATAACTTATTGCAATCAAACACAAATAAATAAAATAAAATATAAAAAAATTCAAACAAGCATACATTAAATTCATTGTATTCATTATTTATATTTATGTCTAAT
This sequence comes from Sequoia sempervirens, assembly GCA_007258455.2. NCBI lineage: Eukaryota > Viridiplantae > Streptophyta > Pinopsida > Cupressales > Cupressaceae > Sequoia > Sequoia sempervirens. Next base: position 21,434 of record VDFB02172623.1, read on the forward strand.
CAATAATGTAAATACTTTCAATCAAATGAATTCAACTTTTTAAAATAGATCATTAATTAAATCCTATTTTAAACTTTAATCATAATCTACTCCTAACTCTAACAAATGTATAGAGGATTTTTTTAAACTTATGGATTAAATTTGAAAAAAATATTGAAAGTAGCATGGGTATGTAGACCTTGGTACCCTAGCATTTCCAACAACAATAATAGCATCAACAAAAGGGCATCAACATGGTATATTGATAGTAACCTATTAGATCTAGTTGGCAATCACCAAGCCATTAGAGTCTTAGACCTTTGGTCTTGTTGGTAAATAAATTTGTCACTATGGTTGTTTCTCCAAAAATGACTTTGTTTACCCGAAGAGCAATGATAATTATTCTAATAATTGGAGATAGTGTTATGGAATAGTGATCTTCCTCTATTTTTGAGAGGGGAAGCTCTCTCGTATAATGGGTGTCTTTATGGTTTTTGTGTACTTTTAACCTTAAAGTGAGACATAGAAAAATAGGGTCTATTAAAATGGGGTGATTGAATATGTGGTTTTAACCAAAAAGGACGTGAATTGGTGTGTGATAAACCTATATTTCTATTAATTTCATTAGGAAATGAGATCCCCCAATGGTAGGATTAAATTTCAACCTTAGGTGAGTCAACCGTATTGGAGATCTTACAAATTTCCTTATGATTGAGGATGGGGTAAAATTTGTCTGAACAACACTTTTGGGATATAAAAATAAATAGTAAATGAACTCAAATATGCAATGTAAAGCTTGGATCATGTAGATGAAGCATAACTCTAATAGAAACAATGAACTTTTAATAGATCTGAGAAACATAAGATGTTGTGTACCCTTCACCAAAAGTGGTTGTTGAACGTCCAAAAATGGCGAAAGAGTCCTTGTACATATTTCTTTCTCAAATTTTTGGGTTCTTTGGTGATAGATATGAGATGCCTTTTCCCATAGGTTTCACTGCTAAAAAGTCAAAAATAAATTTGAGATTTGAGTATTCGTGGCCTTGACAACTTTTGAAATTTTGCACTTTTGAGATCTCAAATTTCAATCCTTCTTCACCTATGAACCTACACATACAAAAAGAGAGGTAAAATATGTTTGTTTTTGGTGGATAAGAGTTTTCCTTGGCTAAACCCTAGTTTGGTAATTAAACCTTGAAATGAAACAATAATGAAAGGGAGGAATGATGAATGAACATAGCTTGTTGCAACTCACCAAACCCTTAAATAGAGATCCTTAGAGGACTAAAGTCTAACACATCTCTATAAGGTCTTGATCTTGCATGAAATGGCTTGATTTTATGTTGATCTTGATGCTTGAATTGATGTTTGAATGCTTGAAACCTACATCACAATGTTAGCTCCAAAAACATGCATAGATGCAAATAACTTTGACATGATGATCTTGATCTTGATTGATGATGTAGAAGATTGATAAATCTGCTCTTGAGCGCCTTTGACAATAATTTTTTCTCTTATGAAGTCTCACAAGAATTCTTCTAGGATTTGAAATGATAAAAATACCTTGTATTTATAGGTAATTTTCTAATTTCCCAACAATTGCAATTTGAATTTGAATCATAAAAATGCCATCAAAAACATATTAAAAATTGATATCCTCATATTAAGGAGGTGAATAGGTCTTAGGACACTCAATTTTCAAGGCAATTTAACTAATGTTTACAATTGTTTAATACAAGTTCCCCTTTCAAAAAATGGGATTAATTAGGCTTTTAAATGCATAATTGGGCCAATCAAAGGCTTAATTAAGTCCAATTAATTAATTGGAGGAAAAAAAAGTGAGAAAATGTAAGGATTACATTTTTTGTCACTACATTTAGCCCCCACTTTAGTGACAGTATGAACTTGCGATCAAACTCACACTAAAGTAGACAAATAAGTGTCAAGAGGGGTCCAAGTGTACAAATGTTAGTGAGATAGGATGAAAAAGACCAAGGAGGTGGCCAAGCCCACTAGATCAAGATCCCATGGAAAACCAACATCAGTACAAAGGAACCCACATATATAAATGATATAAATTAGCAAAACAAGATACACAAGCATACAATGCCAAAATTAAAAAAGAAAAGAGAAAAGGGTGGATCAAGCCTCGATTGTTTTTCCAATAGATATGGATCAAGCCTTAGTTGTTTGTCCAAAAAAATTCTCACGTGGAAACCAATTTCCACTATGCAAACAAAATATACTCACATAGGCTGGTAAGAATCTGCTATCCACTAGGTAGGCCCCAAAAGTGGATGATAGAAATTCATGCTAGGTCTAGAGATCTCCCATACATCAACCATGCAAAATTTATATACCTCCCTAATACTTTGATAAGACCTTTTAAAAAGGTTCCTAGGGCTATGAAGTTGCATTATACCTGCTAGATACTCATAGAAAATAAAAGGCTCACTAGAAGAAAGTTGTGGTATGCTTGGTGGCCATGACAGATTTTAAATGGGAATGGGATACAGGATAGTC